>WBNO01000454.1:443298-559475 GCA_013400575.1 Peucedramus taeniatus
CAACTGTGAATTATTGCCTTGCTGGAAGGAGCAAAAGGCAGATTATCATATATATCTACAAAATATAAAAGGTAAATTTAAAAAAACTCCAGAAGAGAGTGAAAACAAATAGATACAAGATAAAGCATATTAATTTCTTCTTGGGAAAAGGATAGTTTCAAGTTAAACAAAAGCAGTTGACCAGCATTATATTTGATGGACTAATGGAATTTTCAGTCAAAATAAAAAAAAACCCATATTTTAGAAGTGCTAAACCAGGAATTAATATTTTTCCAAATGCAAGGAAACTAATTTAGAGTGTTCCACACTATGCTTTCCCCAAAGGACTTGCACTAGAAAGAAATGGAAACAATTGCTGAACATTTCACTTAGTTGAAAAATTTAAATTCTTGAAAGCTGGGAGTCTGGAAAGGGCCCTTTTCTATCTATTCAGCTCCAATTAATCATTTAATTTTGGATTGTGTAGCTGGCATTTTATGAAGCATCTCTATAGATAAAACCATTGTGTTACTTTGTTGAGCTGGATCAAGAATAAAAAGATATTTCTTTTCAGCTGGATTTTTATTTTAATGAACTAAATATCAGTTGCATATAAAAGTCCCATAAAAATAAAATACCAAGTACTTAATAAGCACTATTGCCAAAATAGCTGCATTTTGCACAGTGTTGAGTCTTTGCAGTGAGGAACAGGAGTATTTCTCTTTGCCTTGGTCTCTAGTTATCCACGCTTTAACATTGTTCTAATATGATGTTGAATTCCTGAAAGGATGAATTCACAGAAGGTGGTTAATACCCTGTGCTCCCTGACTAATATTTAGTTGCAAATAAAAGTAGTTATGTTCACAGTGTCTCCAGTTCTATGACCCCTAGTTCTCTACGGGATATATGATTTCAAGAACATAATGTCTTGGATATGTCTGACTGTTTATGTTGGTATATGAACAAAACAACAGTGCTACAGGTGAAATAAACCACTTTGAAGATAGTAACTATTTCAATCTGAAAAAAATAATTAAACTGATGCACCTTGACTCCGACCCTCAGGGTATGACTGATGGGGTCATATCATGGTAATGTGTCAGTCAAACACTACTACCACCTAAATGTTATTCCTGTAGCCAAAATGGCCAGGAGTTTTTATCTGTTTCTGGGGTCAGAACATAACATTCTGGCAAAAGCATATTGGTTACAAAATATGAAACTGGGGTTTGTGCTGCCTTTCATCAGAACACCTGCTGGTGTCTGCCTGTATTAGGTAAAAAGCTGGAGCTGAAGTATCCCAGCATAGAAACGATGAAGATCTGCTTGAGAAAATACCTATGTTTTTACGTATGATGAATACAGTAAATTTATAAATTCTAGATTTACAGACTCCTTTAAAAAGTTTATAAAGCAGTGGAAGGCAATATAGACTGAATAGTTTATGCGTGAGCACAAAATAAATGCATGACGTGAAAATGCACCCAAATTTGATGCTCACAATTTCAGACTGGATGCCACCTTTCTCAGCGCCTAAATCCCTTTATATTTGGAGTTTTCTTTTAAAGTGCTGTAAGTACATTGAATTCATCTTAGTCTGTCACTTAGGGTCTTTCAAGAGAGATTTGCTTTTGCCGCTTAAAGAGTCGATTTTTTTCAACACCTATTCAAACTAATCCATCTGATAATAGAAGAAAACTACTGGTTATGAAGAGAAATACTCAATCATTTCTGTTTGTAGGCCTCTTCAACAGTCTGCTTCAGTACAGCTTGGCTGCTCTACTCTCTCTCTATGCCAAAATTATATTTCAGCTTTGCTGAATATTTAGTGAGCCTATTTACTTACAGTGTAAAGTATTCATCAACATTTTATTTCAGACCAGGCAGGGTCATTCAGATCTTTGTGGTATGTCTTTCTATTTTTATTAAATTCAGGCAAGCAACACAGATTGTGATCTATTTTGCCATCAACTGGCAGTTAGTATTAATGATACCTGGGAAGATCAGTCATCATTGCTTTGGATTATTCTAATATGCATGTAGAAAGTGAATTGGGCATCTAGCCAGTTACACTGGTGAAACCTGACAAGAAAAACAGTCGATATAGACAGCAGTTGTTTGCACTTCTAATTCCCAGTGATACAGATATTATTTTTCCATTACCTCAAGTCTGATCAATAGAATTGGTACCAAACCAAACAGTTGTGTTTGGATTGCTGTTTGTCAATAGAAGAGATTGGTGATTAAATTACTTTAATTAATGAATTGACAGAAAAACTGATACTGGCTATAATTTTCTGCTGTTAAATGGGTTTGCCCAATCTTGATATTTTGGTAAACTAACAGTTTTTATTGGAGGGATCATGCTAGAGTCAAGATGTCAGGTGGTTGCCTGATTTCTGACATTTACTAAGTCTGAATTTTCAGCTTCTTTTAATTTCTAAACAATGCTTCTTCAGACCACCTGTGCTAACAAGTGTTCAACAGACCTATTAAATATACATGAGGTGATTTTTGCAGCAGTCATTGCAAATAAGAATCTCCGATAGAGTGTCATCAGAGATGCTTATTAAGAAAGGTCATCTGATTTCAAGTTTAGAATACTCTCAGCTCATTGCTCAGGAAAGATTGTGTTCAACTTGAAATGTCATCTGAAAGGCAGACATAGTTTCTGTAGCTTTTATCAAGCTGAATGACATTTGTGTTAGGCAGACTGGTAGGCTGCATAATTTGCTAGATCAATGGAAAAAAGACTTTGAAGCTACTTATTACTATTGTTGTGCTTCCTATGTGAGCAGGAAGCTGCCTCCAGCCAGAAGGAATGTGAGATTGCAGCCTACACCCCTGCCTCCCTCCCCAAAACCTGGCAAGGCGTCAGAGCTGGTAAGATCACTGCTGGTGACAGGTGAGTTTTGTGGGGTGTTTGCAGTGTTCTTATATTCAGTCAATACTCCATCTTCCACAAGAACTCAAAAAGGTTCTGCTTAAAAATGAAGAGAAGGACTTGCACAGCATCTGCAGAAGCCCTATTCTTTGGTCAGCTACAATGAGTGTCTTTGCTTTTGTATCCGTGCCTCAGTCAGCAACACCCCCTGAGGTAAAAATGGAAAATTTGGTGTGGATTTAGACCAGATGTTTTGTCTTTCACTAAGTTGCACATTACAGAGTTTTTCTGAGGAAATAACTGGGTTTAATGAGACATGTCCCATTCCTTTTTTTCTGTCTCTTGTTAGGCGCTTGATTTAGCACATCGCAAAAGCCTAGAAGACCTGAGGAATTGACTCAAAGTCCCAAAGAAGAAGTTATACTGGTAAAAGAACCACTTAAGGGAATAGAAAGCTCTGTATGAATGACAGCTGAATGTCATTTTTCCTCACTTTCCATGGGTGCATGGCACAGCCAAGTCCTGCCTGTCCTGGCTGTTCTCAGCTGACAGACACATTGGAAGAAACAGCTGTTTGTGATATTACGTTGTACACAATTCTGCTCAAAGAAGATCTTAGATACACTGAGGGCATTTGCCTTGTGCTCTCAGCATGGAGCATGCAGCTGACAGTCAACTCAGTGAAGCAAAAAGCAATGTGTAGTGGAGGAGAAATTGTGTATCGGAGTGTTGACATATTCTATTTATAAATTTCCTGTTAGAAGTACACGTTCCATAAACAGAGATCACAGAATAACAGTATCCCAGAATCACAGCATTATAGAATGGGTAGTGTTGGAAGGTCACCTATCACAGTTGGTCATCTGGTCCAGCACCCCTGCTCAGGGATGGACAAATGCTTGCAAATCCTTTTGCAGTATGTTTGATAGTCCCATTTCCACACTCAAATCCCTGGCTAAAGAATGAAGTGTTATCAGAGTGAACTGCTGCTTATACATCTTCTTTTTAACATCTGTGGTCTCATAATTCCCATATTGTCACTCATAAAAACAAAAATGGATAGCAACTTCCATCCTGTCTTCCTAAGATTCAAGAGCTGATCTTGAAAATAACTTGGACACAAATAGGTAATACTATAATCTGGTTTTAAGACAGAAAAAAATATTAAATTTGTGATGTTATTCAAGGGTGTTTAACCTTTAATTTATCAGAAATTCAAATATACTGTGTCAGTCCTCAGAAATATTTCTCAAGTGCTCTTATATTTTAGATATTGCTGGTTTCAAGTACTGTTGGTTTGACAAAGAAATAGTTCTTTTGACAGAAATAAAATATCTTGCTGATACCCAATTTAGTGTGTTCATGAATTAACATTTTATAAGAGCTTGTTTCTTCTCTTTGAAAGCAGTAGACAAGTATATGTAGTAACAAACTTCCTTAATTATCTTGAATATTCTAATATGACATATTTTAAAACACTGGTAGTGTCTTGTAGAAAATAATGGCACTAAATAATGATGTGAACTAACTAAACAGAAAGGAGAAGTTTGTATGCATCTGACAGAAAGGAGGCAAAACATAAGACATGGCATAAATTCCTATTCCTGTTCAAATTAGCAATTAATTCACTGGTTGTGTTACCGTTCCAATCAGAGTATGGGCAGAAGAATGAAGTGGCAAATTATTTTGCTTTGCTTTTACCAAAATATAGGCTGTATGAAACAAGAAATTGTCACTGAATGGAAGCAGTTTTTGTTTTTAACCAGTGAATGCTGACCTCCACTTACAGCATTTGAAACAGAGTTCAAAATGTATTTGCAGGTCAAAATATGGCTGCAAAAACATGAATTATTTGAATTACTATAGTTAAATATTTCATAATTGCTATTATCTTTTATATGTCTTACTTGAAGGAAACAGACCAGAAATGGACAGAAAGCAGCCAAGAAAAATGGATACTTTCTTTAGAGAAAGCAGAATTTTTGAATAGTCAGTGTAAAATTGCAATGAGCTTATCTGCAAGTATTACTTCTTGAGCTGTTATCCAATGCAAAGGTTGTGTAAATTTACAGTTTCATTGGAAAAACCCACAGATAAAATAGATTTCCATAGAAAAGGCTTTTTTTGTTGAGCTGCTGGATTATTCTGTTTGCTTTGACTGAGCACTGGCTCTACATCCTTTCCTTCCACTCCTGACAGCTATAACTGATGGATGCTGGAAACGCTAGCAAGAACCTGTTCCCTGAGGGAGATGAAGGAGCTCCTATGAAACCTTACAGTTGAGACTAAATCTTCTTTAAATTAAGCTTTAAAAAATGGTTTATCTTCTGAAAGACCATCTTTTTCATGGAAAAACAAATAAGCCAAGCTAAACTTTAGGCTGTTAACTGGCCATCAATATTTCTGAGGGAAAAATAAAAGAAACTTGTGGGAAGCTACGTCAAGATTTTCTGATATTTTTCAATGCTTCCAAGCTACAGGTACTGGGGCAGGTGAAGCCTTGTTGTAAGACATGCCAGGACCTGGGAACATTCAGAGATTTTGTATCCAACTAAATCCTGGTTGCTGACATCCCTTGGGCTAATACAAGAGCAGCAAGCTATTTGCAGCCCTGGTTCTCTCTCTCTCTCATTGCTTGTCAGTTCTCCCTGTAGGTCCTGGCTTTGCATGTAGGGAACGGGTGCTTGTTGGCAGTGGCAACTGAGCCAGTGCAAGGCTGAGCTAGGGCTTTCCCAGAAGGGAGGTATGGAAAGGGGACATCCATTGACTCAGTTTTGTACTTCCTGCCCTAGACATGGAAGGAACCAGCCCTCAGCTAACACCCCTCTCCTCACAAGGGATCCCCTGGGAGTGTATTTAGGGCATTCTGCACTTGTGAAACACCAAGTCAGGTACCTGTACTGCTGCAGCCAAACAGGCCCTGCACAAGGTGCAGTGAGAGGCATCAGCATCAGCCTCAGGGACATACAGTACTTTCTGCACATTGTTTCTTCCACTGTATTAATTGTCCTCTCTTCAAAACAACAAATATAACTTTCTGCTGCAGACAGAAGAATTCCAGCAGAACTGTGGTGTATTCTGTAAAATCAATATTAATCATTTTCAAATTGTTTGCTTGTTGACTTTCTGAGGACAGAAAGAAATCCTTAGGGCAACTTAAGCACAGCACAAACAAAATGTTCAACAACAAGAAAATGTTTGGCTTTTTTTTGCCTCTTACATCTCACATTTGACCTTTAGAATACTCTTGTCATTTAATTGCATACAGGACTATAAAATGTGATGAATAACTAATATCTTACCCAGATTCATACTTGTGTAGTAGAATTCTGAAATTCTCTATGAATTGCATTAATGCTAGTTTAAACATTTTATTACATTATTTTGTGATTTCTTGACTATAGCTTATTTGCTGTGAGCCATACAAGCAAGAAGATAAAACCATTCTTTGTTTTGTCCCCAATAGCAAGTCAGTAACAGAAAATAAATTCCAGATATGCAATTTGAGCTGAATTATATTCTTTCCAATAGGTAAGCTGTTTCCATTTTTCTGATCATCCTCAAACTATTCTTTTTTTATCACAGTTCCTCTCATACTGCTTTTACAATGATGGTCTATTCATAACAGTGATTGGATTCTAGGGAGAGAAATATTTACCCCTGTTCTTTGATAGCTCACCTTTTGGTGACTGTTTCAAAACGAATGCTACTGGAGTACTTAAAGAAAACACAAGCAGTCTGAGATTTAATCAAATTGTATGAACATTAAACTAATCCCTGTTAAGAAATACAAAGCACATTAAATATTGCTACTGAGTCTATCCTTCTCTCTGGTGCTGGGATAAATGCTTGGTAAATTCATGTAGTTGGCTACACGTTTTCTGGCAATGTGCAGGAGCAGCTATTGCATCACTTAGCCATAAGAAAACAAAACTTCACCTACCTTCTGTGCATCCCTCTGAAGGCTGATTTCCTCCTCACGGGCAGCTTGTCTGAACAACAATAAGAAATTTTACTGTGAGTAAGAAAATTAATAGAGTAAACCTAAGAATGTTTTGTTTAATATGCCTTCATTTATATTTTGTGCAAGTGGAATGAGACGGGAAGATCTGAACCACTTTACAGAAAGAGAATACTAATACATATCTTTTCCCCAGAGCACCATGTGGCTCTGATCCCAGAATCAGATTTCCATCCTACACATTGTACTCAAATATAAACAGGAACTACCTCTGACCCTCTTTTAGTCCCCAGCTTTTGAAACATTAGTGCATCTAGCACTTTTTGTTCAGTCATGCTCTCTACGTCTGTGCTGTGATATGTGAACAGACACATGAGCAAGCACATGTTATGCTCACACATCGGGCTTTGAATTAGAGCTTATTTTGCAAGTCTATTTATCAGAAGTCACTAGGATTTTTAATGTCTTTTGATGGTCTATTGAATCACTTAATAAGTCCAAAAAGCCTATCTTTTCAGAGTGTCATTGTATGAAATATGATATCTATATCATTAACCATATCTATTACACATGGATAAAGTACTTTTCTTCCACTGGGCAGTGTTTTTCAAAAGCTGCTTCTCACTAATTCACAGTTCTCTTGGATATGATTTCACTGGCAAGCCTGTTATGTCTGGCACATCTGTGTAGAGGTGTTATCATGGGTAGAGATGAAAATGTTTCAACAAAGTAATTGAGGAATGACATGAAGAGCTACTGGGTTCCTGTTTGTAAGGTTTTGGCCATATCCTGTATTTCTGCTTTTTTTAATTATTTCAAAGAGCACCTTTAACATATATTGAAAGAGAGAGAGAGATGTTCTTTTCAAAGGTTGGAATTACTGGCTACAGTTTTATAGCTCACGGCAAGCAACCTAGAGGCCTTATTAATACTTGATGAATCCTTCTCAATGTCTCAGCAGTGAAGAGAAGACAAACAACCTGCTGGATGATTGATGCTGTGCCTGCCAAGGAGGAACTTTAAAGCATGATTCTCTCTTACAAAATCCGTAGAAGAAATCCGGTCTGATCCAGCGTGATCCTGCAGTAGCGGCAGTGTGAGCTGAGTGGAGATGCAATCTCTGCCCTGTTGCACAATGAGAAGTGCGTTCACAACTGGTTTAAGTCCTTTAGCAAGGCTTTCAGCTTTCATCTCTGCCTCCTCCCTACCCACAAGGCTCCCTAGATCTCCATGGCACACTGCTCTTCGGCAGTGTGTGTTTGCATACCTGTGTCAGGCTGCACACGAAAACTCAACATTATCACTACTTTTAAGCATTGTTTGCTCTCTGAACCATAGAGTTGCAAAGAGTCTGTTAATCCCCTTTTTCATTGTTTTTCTTCTCCAAATCATGGACTCTGTTTTCTGTGCAGCTGTTTTCCTTTTGTTCAGTTTCTTCTTGCTCCCCTCAGGTGTCCTGACATACATAACCTTTGTCAGATGAGACACATTGTTGGACTTACTGAGTAATCTCCTGTGTGCCTGCCTAAGCTCTAAAAATCAGGCTTGAGAGATCCTTACCTAAGCATGATGCCATATGGGCAGAGAATCATTCACCTTTCCTGCAGTTTGATGGTTCATAGGAAATTGCAATATTCTGCAGTCTTTTGCTGGAGTAGGGCCATCAAATGGGTGAACAAACCTATATTTTATTCCAAATGAAATTTTCAGTCACATGGGCATCACAAAAAGTCCCTCATATCAAAAAGAATCCCTAAACTGCACATGAACTCCTCAAAATACAGTAGCCAAATTGCAATTCTGCTGTGTGCCAAGTCTGCCTCAAAAGGGATGATAGTAGTATATACTTTAAAAGTATGGCCATTTTAACTTCTGCAGGAAAATTCAACATCAAATAGGAACAGTTTCAATAAAATACAATTTAATTTCAATTAATACATCTGGGTCCATAAATTTGCCTTTTACTTATTTCATTTTGTTTTTGTAATTGCAGCATACTAAAGCCAAAGGGGAATGAAAAAGATTCTACTCCAAGGCATAATGAATTATTGATTAAGGCAGCTAGATCAGTATGAAGCCTTACAGGAAGCCAAAAGTAAATCAGTAAATGAAAGGGTTTTAAATATATACTTGGAAAAAGGGATTTTGGCAAATACTGAAATGAATATTAGACAGAAAAATCTCAAACTGTCTGAATCACTACCCCTAGCTGTCCAGTCAGCCCATGATTTAAATAAATTGCAGTTTAGAGTGAATTATGTGGGAAAATGAATCCAATAAAGAAAACAGCTTGTAGAAGAGCTAACACTGAAAATGTGGCAGCATTTAAATCCTGATCATGTGAAAACATTTGTTATACAGATCAGACAAAAGATTTGTGAAGAATAGAAAGACTGAAATGCTGTTCCTCAATAATAGGATAAAATGAATGTCCGCTGAAATCAGTGCTTGAACATGGATAGTTCATAGAAGAAAAAGGAGAGGTTCTCTTTTATCAGGTCTCAAAGGCAATATATTGGGATAAAGTGACGAAAAATCAGGAAAAAAAAAGAGAAGAGAAAAAAACTCAAAAATCCCCAACAATAAAGCACATAATTCATCTGCTTTATGGCCAAACTCTTAGGGAAATTTGTCTCAAGAGAGTGTAAAGGGACATAATTAAATTATTTTCTTTTTACTCCCTTACAGCAGAAACTGTACACCAAGATCCTTCTGCTTGGAAAAAGTGAAATCTCTAATTCTGTGCATAGAGAAATAGGGAAATACTTATATTCCAGCCAGTAATCATAGTCGTCAGACATTATTATGATTTTTATTTTTTTTTTAGGAAAATAGAGAACAAGAAACATATATAAAACCACACAGATTTGTTAAATTTTCTCTAAGTGGTCATTATAAAATTAGGTTTATCATAATGGTTTAGAATTTGTAATGGCCGTAATGGTCCTGAGGACTTCAAGTCAAACTCAGCTGTGAGCTCTGATTTGTCAGTATTTTGATGGCATAATTAGTGTGTGGAGCTTTTCAGAACTGCCTTCTCAGGCAGTATCCATGGATATCCATGTGGTTGATTCTCAACCACAATGGTTAAAACGTTGTCAAAATCATACAGGGACCATTGAAAATTAATCTCTACTCAAGAGTAGACATGAGACTATGAATGACAATGAAGACTATTAAAACTACTAGGAATCTGTAAACAAATAATTAATGTGTCATGATATCTTTTAAGATTAAATGCGTTTCTACTCTGAGAGTGAATTCTGTCAAATAACATTTTAGCATTATGTGCACTCTGGAACTCAACACTTTTCTAGTTCCTGGATTTATATATACATTAGAAGGATATATGTTTCTTCTGACTTCAAGTGAAAATTCTTCAGTGGGATATGAATTTCAATTTAATTTCTTTCACCTTTTGAAAACTACAAGTGAGGAATCCCACAGAGGATGTTGTAATCATAGGGAAATTGGATGAAAAGTGATCCAAGTAAGATGAAGTGCCAAACAAAAGAGAATCAAATTGAAATGTTACGCTGGAAGAAAATGAAGATTTTCAGGACAGAAATATTTTATCTTCAATCCTGGGAAAAAATCCTCTTCTTTTAGAAGGTGTTAGACCTGAATCTTGGTACAAAATGTAGTCAGCTGTTTTCTTCAGAACTGGTGGCCCAAAATCTTAACTTCTCACACCCTTACAGATGTCCACACGGGAGGCTTTCTTGTTAGCTCCAACCTGCATTTTCCTAATACAACAAAATTAAAATGCATTTCCTCTTTATTCTGCTCAAAGTTTTTGTTATTCAGAAAAGTATTCTTTAAAGGTCATATTTTTTATGCAATGAGAAACCAGCTTATACGTAGAGTTTGTAACTTTTGGGTTTATCGTCTAAGCTTTAATTAAATCATTATGGCCTTTAGGAAAACACAACATAGTTAAATTCCCTTTGCATAGATGAGAATGAAACAGGCATCCCTAGGGGTCATGAACAAATTAATAAAAGGAAACAACAACAAAACATGGCTCTGTGAATGAAATGAATTTCATTTAACATAGATGAGCAATAAGCAGAAGGAAATTTAATGATGTGAAGGAACACTTATCTCCAAGAAGTTATGCAATTGTAGCAATAAGGAAACAACATTTTAAAAGTAAGTTAAAACATGGTTCTGCCTTTACATCTTTATATATCAAGTGACAATGATAATTCACAGTATTAAACCCAATACTAAGTATGATGGATAAGATACAATACATGTATGAGAATCACACTATAAATCCTCTCAGGCAAATTAAATTCTGAGTATGAAATCACTAAAAGGCAAGGAGATATTCATATAAGCCTGTAAAATTAGGGGAGAAAAAGCTATTCACCACATGCATAAGAGAAATAATGTAAGGAATATCCCTACAAATCTCTGTTATGAACAGTCCAGTACCTGAAGCAATCCCCTGTTATTTTCAACAGTTTCTAGAAGGGGCTATGTGAAATATTTTTCCATTGAAATAGGCCTAATTAATAGATATTTTAATTTTAATAGCATTTTATATTTTTCCCAAGCAGCTTACCATTTTCTCTTTACAAATGCTGTCTCTGCCCCTTGGTGTGTGGTAAGGATGTTTGTCTCCCACATTCTGAGTTATGTGAGTTACCTGTCTAGTCAGATTTAATTTGCCCTAATTAGAGCACAAAAGAAGGAAAACGATAGAATTTTATTAACAGTTGCCTTCTACTTGGTATTGTGGGCAAATGACTAGCAAACTCTGCTTGCCAGAAGCAATATCTGTGCCCAGCAGGTACACAGCCATGATGCAGGTCTGGGGGACAAAAGACAACCTTTCCAGTGCCTTTCTTCCAAGCAGTATCTTTAGTCTCCATTTGCAGAACCCAATAGCCCTCGTAAGGAAGACATTCATATTTATTTAGGAGCTGTAAAACCAGAGCTGTCCTTTCAATTCTCAAATTTCAGTTTTTATTTTCTGAACAGGTTGTTTCTCCAGCCTTAAGTCAGCAAGTCCCATAACACATTTTCACTCAGTGTCCCATTACACCAGACAGTCAAGTGTGCCTTCGGAGTTCTACTTGTGTGTTGGTCAGGCAGGGTTATCTCATGGGGAACAGTATCTAATTTATGTCTGCTAACACTCTTTTAATGCCAAAAAAGTTCTCTGTTCTTATGAGTAACCAGTATTTCTGAAGTTATTATATTCCTAGAATTGGAAAGTGTTAGTCTCTCTTTTGCTATCAATGGAAAGATCTCTGACAAGTTTCCCAATTGCCTCTGCCCCAGGTCTCTCACTCAGCTGCAGCTAATTGCTGCCAGTTACACAGGCAAGAATAAAGTGATGATTTCCCCTTGTCAAAAATTTCTGAACCGCAAACGACAAAATATGAGCAGAATGAGCAGCTTCTAGTTTATGATACTGGATCTTCAAAACAAAAAAATCAACCAAAAACCAACCAACAACAACAACAAGAACAACAACAAAAACAACAACAAACAACAACCAAAACCAAAACCAAACAAAAAAAACCCCAACTCCGCCCCCCCCCAAAAAAAAAAAAAACCAAAAAAAAACCAACAAAACAAAATACAAACCCCCCAAAATCATGGTTGATGTACAGATTGTTTTTGCTCCTTATCTCTATGCCCAGTGCCATGAGTACCCTGCACTGCCACTTCCATCTCTTCTCCTGACCCTTGATTCCTCCTATTGCATGTTGGGTCTGTCACTGGTAATTACCCATCATTTGAGCACTGACACATAACTACAAGCAGAGGACACCTGATCTGTCATTGTGCTTGCTGATGAAATGTAGTGGTGTTGTACATATCACAAAACTGCCAGATAAAGTCCAGACAGCTTGCTCAGTGCCAAGGATGTTAGAAAGCTGAATGGGAATAAAAGAATAGAGAAATACATTTTAAAAGGGCACGGTTAATTATCTTTGTTTTACTGGTGGGAGCATTATAAAAATGATTTTTTTTTTTTATTTTGGAGGAAATCACAGAAAACACAAATGCAGACCTATTCTTCAGAAATTTTGGGAAGCTAATTAACCAAATAATGAATAGGAACCATAACATATACTTTTCTGACCCAGTACATCTAAGGAATACAAAAGTCAAGGTCAGAACAAATTATACAGGCACTATAGATTGAATAATTAATATTTCTGATACACTACCTATCTTTTTTCAGTTATTATAAAAATACTTACTTTGTTGACTATATCAATCGATTAATCATTTATTAGGTTTTAATTATAATTGTAACCTCCAAAACACCTAGTGAAAATATACATATATATTCCTATTTCTCTGCTCTGATGTGTGTTTAAGTTCCCAAATATTTCTCATATTTCTTCCCTTTAGCTGATAACATCATGGAATGCTTTATTGATTGCGGCTTGCCATAATTTTCATAAAAGCATAATCCTATTGATGTCATAACTTATTTCTGAGGTTATTAGACATCATGCCATGGATTAGAAAGGTCCTTAATTTAAGGACCTTTCTTAATTTAAATAGCAAGAACACAGACAACCATAAAAACCTCAAAACAGCAAATCTAACTTAATTTGTTGTGACAGAAAGTGAAGACGAAGGAATTAAAACTGCAATGACTCTAATCTGAATTATTGTAAATGTTCAGGCATATGTGGGTTGAATTTGAATTACATAAAATCAAATTAATTTCTTTCATAGTCTTTAATGAGAATTGTAACTTCACTCAATATATTTAAGCAGTTTGTTGGAAAGACTGGAGTAATAGCAGAGTATTTGAAAAATCAAACCAGAAAGCAGATATAACTTAAGAGAAATACAATGTCTTTGTTGATTAGGTTATTGGTAAATAAATCTTGCAGAGTCATTTAGCCACCCATGCCAGGAACACTAAATCTCTCCCTCTGGGACTTTGTAGGGTAGGGATCTCCTGGTTTAGCACCAATGCATTGCACTGGTAGCAGTGATAGCACACATCTGCCATAGCAAACACAGCCTCAGTTTCCTGCAGTTTGTCTGTGAAATAATTTCAAATCAGGTCTTGGAGCACATCAGATGGCTTTATTGTTAAGCATGGATTATTGAAATTGTCCTTATATCTGATGTAGTGGGGCACGCTGAGCATCAGAAATGAGAAAAACAAGGAAAAAAAGGACTGTCATTCTCTTAAGTAAAAACTTTATAGCTCACTTCTGCATTCCAGGAAAACTCACAGTATGAGCTGATAAATCCTCTGGAGTGTTTATGAATATGTGTATAATTTGCTGCAGGGGGAGAAGGGATTGGCAGGAGTGCTGCAGTTGTGATCCCATGTGTTTCTGTTCACTGGCAACTGACAGCTTTAAAGAGAGCTATTTTTTTTCACTCTGGGTTTCTGCTCACATGACTCAGGTGAATATATGGGGCTGAGGATTTGTGTTAGGTTGATAGGGTGTTAGCTGATACACACGAGTGGAAAACCATGAACAAAAAGAGCTATCTTTAAAAAGATGAGTGGTAGTGCTGTATAATAAAAACAAGATCCCTTTTTTTTCATCCCATTACCTTTGCTTTCTGCAGCAGTGAAGGTGTAAAGACGAAGATTATCTTGCAGAATAGAGCAAATAAACTATGGATGCAAGTATTGCAAATAGTGGAAGAGGCTGTTACTCAATGAAAAACAGAGAATAGGCAGGAATAGGTAGATCAGGGAAGATTCAGCTGCTGAACCTGAGGATTTTTTGAATCCTGATCTACAACACAGGTATCTTCTTCCAGCCCAGTCACCTCAACACCTCATATGGTCAAAGGTTAGTCAGACTACTTCCCTCCATTGAATATAGGGGGAATGTAATCTTAATTATGAAAACTGTAAATTACTGTAGATGACAATTATCACCTATTAACTCTTTAATAACATATGAAACTAATTAAAGAAATCCTGCTCATAGTGGGTGGAAGTTTGATTGTCTTTACTTAATAGCACGTAGCAGGCATATTTATAAAAACATCATTCTCTGGTGTCACGGTTAAGTCATACCTAACATTTGGATTCACTTGGTTTCCAGTATGATAAAAATGATCATAACAAACTCTGGTATGCATGTGGTATTAACCTCCATTCCCAAAGGCACTCTGTCATTCAGCAATAGTGGAAATTCACTTAACTCTTAAAATAAGATGGGCCCAAGTAAACCTGTACTGAATTATAAACTGTAATACACAACATCACAAGGCAATTTCCATGCTTTCAAGGAAGAGAACAGCCTAATTTCCTTATTCATTACACGCTGTTGCACTCCAACTGATACATGTGTTACTGAAATGACTCCAGATTTATCTTTAGTGGTCAAATGCTTCATGAGGAATCTTGATGGAAATCAGCTCACTGTGCTGCTCGATCTTTCCTAGCTTTTTATTTTTCCCTTTTGAAATCTTCACCTTTTGATCTGTTATCTTCAAAGGTTTTCCCACTCCTTGTAATTCATCAGAATGGATAATTAATGTAAGTGAAAAGCTATGTTAACATAGCAACTGGTAAACAAGTGTGGCCTCCCATGCCTAAGGGGAAGGGATCACCCAAAATTCTTAGATGCCCATGTTTGAAAAGGAATGACAAAAGTCAGAGGGTCCACAAAAACTTAGAAAGTTTTATTAGTAAAGTAAACAGCACAGAAATTGATATAAATTAGTCCCTTATCTTCCAGTATAAACACATAGTGTGGATTTTTAATAAGGGAAAGCATGAAAGAGAAGAAAGAAAGATAAAGGAAAAAAAGAAAGAAAAAGAAAGAAAGGAAGAAAGGAAGAAAGGAAGAAAGGAAGAAAGGAAGAAAGGAAGAAAGAAAGAAAGAAAGAAAGAAAGAAAGAAAGAAAGAAAGAAAGAAAGAAAGAAAGAAAGAAAGAAAGAAAGAAAAAGAAAGAAAAGAAAGAGAAAATACATCAATCCTATATCCAGTGTCAATCCCGGTGCTGGAGTGCTCAGGATTCTGGAAACAACCCTTGAGCCTTGTGGCACTACTTTTTTTATTTATAAGCTTCCTCATACTGGAGGTAAGTTTCTTGCTTTCTATGCAAATTAATGATCATATTATCAGTTTTTTTCTTCTAGACATTTCTGGAAATGAGTCAGAGGAGTTTTGGGATCATTGATTATATTGATCCCCCTGTAGCCACTTCTTGGCCTCATTTCTCTGCCCACACTGTATTGTGCTATGGTCATCTCTAGAGGCCAGAGCAAGGGATGTTTTTTGTCTCAGAAGAGTGCTGCCCTACCTCTGTATGGGTCCCTTCTTCATCCACATCCTATTCTTTCTCACAGTGTGATGTTACCAACAATACTTGCCTGGCTCCACAGCTATCTGACTGTCAATGTTTGACACACACACATTTGCTCTTTTTTTTCCTAGGCTTCTGTGAGGAAGTAGCTGGCTCAGCTTGGGTTTCTCTGCACAATATTGCATTGTGTTAGAGATACAAAGATATACCTTCCCAGCCTGCTAACCTGAAACATTTCCTTAGCATTGAAGAAGAAAGCAGTATTTCCTTGTGACAAATATGGTTTGGTATCAGTTTTATCAGAATCATTCATTACTGTACAAAGCAGAAACCTGCACCATGTCACCATACTTGAGTCATACCTCTGCAGCTTCCTAGTAAAAGTCTTAGTTTGTGAAGTTACTTCCAGTTCAAAGCATTGCTGGTGAATAAAACAATCTAAACTCCTCTTCAAGTTTATTCTGAACTGTTTCAGGTATAAGAATGCTTGCAAGTACTTGTCTTCAGTATTTTAGATGCACCTCTGTCTCAAGCAGCAGTATTACCTTAATTAACCTGCTTATTGTTCATGCTTCCATGGTGGCACAGCAGTTACAGAAATTAATAAAATGTGATAATCTCCCCCCTTCTACATTTTCCTTTGCCTTGTTCCTCTTACTCTGTGACAGAAGTGTACCACACTTTCTCCTGTAGTGGTTTGTTTTGCTGCACTTGAGTACAAGATGTACCCAGTGACTTCCATCAAGACCCCCCTGGATAAGTGTGTACTCCAGCACCTGAAATCTAGGGAAAATGCTGCTGAATATTTATTTTGTTTTCCAGTTACTTAGCTAAATAGTGGTCTAGACAAATCACGTGTCTCCTTCATTTCTGTAGGAGTTTCATTAGAATAAAGGATGCACTAGAAAGCCTCTCTTCAACAGAGATTGAAACATGACCTTTTCTTATCCATCAAAAATGTAAGCTATTATGAAAAGTCTGTAATCAAGTTTGTTTTGGTTTTTTTTTTTTGATACGTATATAATTATTATAAGCATAATTTAGAAAGAGTGTATCATGAAACTTGGAATAGCTGCTCAAACTACTTTTCCCTGTTTCATTCCATTTACTTGAATTAGCTAACAAATAATTCAATTGCAGTTTCATTAAAATAATAATTTTGAGAACAAGTTTTTAAACCCTTTTTTTCATTTGGTGAAAATTGCATTCTGATGATTCCACACTATATGTTGATTCACTTTTTTCACTCCAAAGCTTTGGCAACTAGAGAGAGAAAAAAAAATAATGGAAGAAGCTAATCTTCTATGCAGCTAACCTGCATATGTGATACTGAGAAGGCTGAAGGTAGAAACTCACTCTCTTTTTCCAAAATTTGCAGTCACTTGTCAAACTCTAGTAGTCTGTCTTTAGGACATAGTATTAATTATTCTCAGAATAGTCCTAAGGCTTCTGTTTTTCTTTAACATTTGATCATTCCAATCCTTGTTCTTCCTGGCCTTAGCAGACAATGGCTGTGGCTCTCCCCTGTAACTTCAAATAAAGACTCTTGTGACTCAAAGTTGGAGGTTAAGATCCTCACAGGGAGAGTCTGACATTCTACCTCATGCAGTGAACACTTACATAGAGCAAAAACAATATCAGCAGCATGAAATAGGGACAGTCTCTATCTTTTTGCTCCACCAGGTGAAATCCCTGGGTATCAGGTTTTAGAATTTCCTGTCTTTAAATGACACTACTCATTAATTTTGCATTGTTTTCTGCCCCGAAGCAGAATTTCTGAAGGAGTGATACCAATTGCCTTTCAACTTTTCACCAGTTTTTAAGGGTTAACCAATTCTAACACTGACAGCAATGTGCATTTTTGTGCTTCCACTGTGGTGGCATCTTTAACAAAGTATTTATTTTGCCATCTCAGTATTAAGTCTGCAGCATGATTGCCAGGTAGTTACAGAACTTAAATAATCCGAAAATTTGGTATCTTGATTGATCAGGAGGATGTAACATGACAGACAACCTCTAAGGTAATAAAGTTTCACAGCTTGACAATGTCAGGTACTGTACATGTGAAAAAGCCAGGAGTGTCCTCAGCATTGACTTACCCATGAACACAGCAAGGAAGTGACAAACTAACAGTGAGAAAATGATTCAGTGTAAAGCAGCAGAACTTTCTAAAAAAATACAGAAAAGGAAAAGTGGAGATCATGACGTGGTGATAGAACACAAAACCTCACAGTTCCCTGAAAGTAATGTTGGCATGCCACCATTTTTCAAGACATGGAGGTCAATGAGGAGCAAGGGATGACTCTACCACACAATAAACTGAATCTTCTAAGCCTAAGCCTTCTAAGACTTCTATGATTGTGTACTACACAGGTGGAAGAAAATGTTTTGAAGACAGATATTTTCAAAGAATATAAATATTAAATAGATATACTCATAAATGTCAGAAATAATGCTGCTATTAAAACTTTCTAGTATAGGCATGACCTCAGATTGCTTACTAACTTTCCTTCACTATTTCTGCACTGTTTTTTTTCTGAGGGACCTATTTCAACATATTTCTCCTTTTATATTTTGAGAGAATAGGACTGCAAAATTGATAAGAGTCTCAACTATGGAAATAAGCCAGAATCTTGGCTTAAAATTATGTGGGGCTATAAATACTACCTTTCATAGGATTTAAATAACTTTGTAAGACCTGTCACTCTTCCTCTGTGAAATCAGAAAAAATGCTGGTAATTACAGATTTGCTTAGCAGCTCCACAATCTGATATGAAATGTCTGCCTGTGCTGCTCTGTGGCCCAACAGCTCTTCAGAAAAGGAACTAGGGAAAGGCAAGGTAATGGCAATGAAAGCCTTTGGGTTACATCATAAAGAAAGCAAGTAACCAGCCGGTGGCTTGCAGTTTTCATTCTTTCTCTGTTTATGCCTTTTACTTGGAATCTTTATTATTATAACTTTTATTACCATTACTATGGTGTATAAATTCATCCAACTACCTCTCTGAAATTTGTTTAAATACCTTGTTGATGACAGCATCAATAAACAGTGTTGTATTAAACTTGAATTCCTGGCTATTTAAATGTGGGTAACTCTGTCCTTCACTGCATACTTTAGGAGTGACAACACCTACCTTTTAACAAGAAAGCCACTAACTGAACTAACCTCTAAACATTGCATACTTGAAAATGTGTTCGATTTCTGTCATTTTCTGCATTACATTAAAATAAAAACTTGAGAAAACAAGATTTTTGAATAATATCTTTAAATTGATACATTTTTCATCTAACCTGTAGTGCTCAAAAGCTTGTGCCAGTTATTGTCTGTTTTAATTTACAGAGAGGGAGATAAACTGAATGGATGGATTATGGAGATTAGCTACTTGGATAAAACTGAAGCCCTTGTTCTTTGTTTAATGTGATAGTGTCTTTCCTAAAGAATTATGAAAATGACAGCACCTGTACTTGCTGTTTGTTGTTAAGCTCATCTGCATTTTTTCAATTATGAAACAACTCATCCTAGAAACCCAAGGGAACGTGAATTATTAACTGAGCTAAGATACACTTGTACTAAAATCTTATGGGAAATCACAAGATTAATATCAGCTATGCAGTGAATATGTCTTTTGAGTTTTATTCAGAAAAGATAGAGACTGTTTCTTACATATGAATACATAATTTACTTATAATATACTCTGGTTTACTGCATTGAAGTTTATATACACAGAAAATATTAGTCTATGCAAAAAAGTTTAAATTGTGTCTAAAAATTAATAAATATTAATAGACACCATAGTACAAAAATATTACTTTATTAAAAATTGAAGACCTTTGCTTTAGACTGTTAAAATTAATAAACAGACAATGCAAACCCAAAAATGTTATTTATGGAAAGCACTGTCTTTTGACTGTGATAGTTGTTTTTCAGAAAGATTGATTAATTTATATAAATTTGAAGCAAAAACCACTTGACCACTTATAGGTTTGAGATTTCACAATGCACTGCACTGTTACACTGTGATGTGTTTCTCACCAACTTTCAATGGATAAAACTATGATTCCATAAAATCATAGGAGATTAGAATATTTATTTTCATTAAAACTTGTTATAATTCAATAGAAAACAAACTTGTACAGCCTCATCTTTTGCAGCTTCACATTTGGACAAAATGAGGTACATAATCTTATATTTTCTCTGGTATTTAAAAATATTTTTTAAGGAAATGTGTTTAGCAGGAAGCTTAATGACATTTGTTTACTAAGATCCCTAATTAGCAGTACCAGAAAATAATCAGTCCCTAACCTACAGTTTCTCATTATCACTTCTTCAATATTGCATGCTATTATCCTTGAGCCTCAGCAGGTTTTATTTTCTGTGTTGCAGATAATGTCATTCCTGGAGAGGTTTCTTGAGATACTGTCACTGGCAGTCCTGCTTTATAATAAAGTCTGCCAGACAGTGACCCTGCCTACAGAAACCTGGTCCAGTTCTGAAAAGCACCATGACCAGCCTCAGTGGTGACTTGGAAAAGGGAAAGGTGTTCTCCATGCTTATATTGTATTACCTGGAGTATATGTAACACACCAAGCTGTACAAATGGGTGTTGTAGAGAGGAAAGGCCATAACATTTCCTCTGTGCCTGTCAGTTAATACCTGTGTGACTGACTGGAGGCAGAGAAAATGGTAGGTGGAAAGAAAGCATGTAAGAAAGGATTTATCCCTAGGACATTCACCTTTCAAATATTCATGGAAAGAAGACACCTTCTCTGAGTTCAGTCTGCTAAATTTTCCATAGGACCATAGGGAAGTTCATCACCCTTGAATTCAATATGGTCCTTTGTATGATGTATGCCTCTGTTTAGAGACTTGCTTGTCTCTTTAGTCCTCTTGCTCCCTTTAAATCCTACTAATTCCTATATGTTTTCCTGCCATAATGCATGCCTCTTTCTATGAAAGCCACTGGAACAAAGATACCATGCAAGTATCTTTAGTTTTCATTTTAACTTTTTACAATGCTACAAAATAGTTTCCTTCCAGTACGTAAGAATGGCTGCAATGGTTAGTGAGGGACACGTTACTGACTAATATTTAAAAAGTACAGTACAAACAAAGGGTATTTAAACACTGATTTTTCTTGATTTCTGCAGCATAATTTCTATGAGAAACTATCTTTATGTGAGTGGATTCCTATTACTATACAAAATTTTCCCAAAATATGTATATTGCATTGACTTCCTATCACTAAGATTTTCCTTGAATGCAGTTCAAATCATTCTTGCTCTTCCAACAACTAGTTATTTTTCTGATTTTGCAAGAAAGACCTAAGCAGTGTACAAAGCAGAGCAGATAAAAATAACAATGTACAGCTCTTTCTTTTGATGACTTGCTGTGTTTATTATTGCAAGGAATCAAGCTTCTGATGCAACCCACAACTGAAGAAGTGAGTAGGACCTTGTAATCTTTTTGAGTATCAGTGTTGAATGTGTCATATGCCACAGTATGCTGCCTTCCCTGGTTTTGGTTTGCACGATGCTCACCCATTCCTCTGTGAACCCTTGCATATGCTGTGTGAAACACTGCAGAAGTATAATGAAAAATCCTTCTATTCTGGTTACACTAGAAATTTCAAATATATTAATGTATCAATGATGTACAAGAGAAAACCAAGAGGAGTGATTAGATAATCTATTGTATCACTTATTTCTGTATTTAAAGTATATAAAATATGTCAATATTAAATCTTTACCAAATAACACCTTGCCTAATTAGTAAAAAAATCATCTCCACTCCTATTGTTTCAATTAAAGAAGCTATTTTTCATTTCCCTTCTGACACCATCTTGCATGAAATGATTGGAGTAGAATGCCATCTACCTTGGTCTCCTGAGAAAATGCATGGAGATTTTACCAGCATGAGACATGATCATTCTTCTGCAGGTGCCATGCCTACTGAAACCCTTCATCAGTATTTCTAAAGTGTTCCAATTTTAAAGTGTCACTTCCAGTTATTAAAACTTCTCCTTGTTTCAACTTTTCTATCAGGTTTTGTTGGTTGGAGTTTTTTCTGTGCTTCCAGGCAGGGATGGGGTTGAAGAGAAAATGGAATTAATTGATTTGTGAAATGGGTGGGGATGGCTGAGATGTGGGACTTAAAGTAAAACCTAGGTAAGCTGTTTATATTCTTAGCTGAGTTTCTGATCTGTTATTTAGGCTCTTCCTCATTCCTCAGCTCTTCTCCCTCCAGACATAGGACACTTTTTGCAAAATAACCAGACTCCAGTGGGAGCTAGAAGATGTTTCGTTCTATAAATATCTTGGCATGAGAAACCTTCATACTGGTTGAGATTGTGGTTGCAGTTAAGAAGCCAGGCCTCCCAAATCCTGGAGCAGGGCTCCTCACAGTATGCTATGATGTGAGAAGCATACACCCTCTTCTCAGGACATAAGATGAGACAAGAGATTGTGCTTTGAGTGATGAATAATCCTAAAAGTATTGAAAACTTAGTCCCAGAACCAGATACCCACCTGAGAATGCCATTGTGTATTTACTTAGTTCATGCAAAAAAAAACAAAAACAAAAACAAAAACAAAAAAAAACAAAAACAAACAAAAAAAAGAGAAAAACAAACAAAAAAAAAACAACAAAAAAAAACAAAAAAAAACAAAACAAAAAAAAACACTGACAAAAAAATTCTCTCGTTGGAGTGCAAATGCATTGTTTCAATTGCACAGGCAATGCTTTGGTATCTGAGGCAGGTTTCTAGTATACCCTCGTGAGGTAAGTGGAATATTTGGAATCAGTCAGGTTGTGTGAGTTTCACTCACATGCCTCTGGAAGCTTCTAAGTGCTTTTTGGAATTTGGCCCAACTGCTCCACACAGCACAGAAGTGAAATTAAGTGAAATTTATAGCTGTAAATTGTTTGCTAAGATTAGCTTTAGGAAATGTCACTAAACTTAAGCCACAATAGGAGAGGTGCACTATAAAAGGAGAAATTTTTATTAAAAGGAAATTTTCATCAAAATGGCAATTTTATAGATTATACTCTTACGAGGCTGCAGGCTTTTATATGCACTTTGATGTTTAATGCTTAGTTTGGCCCCTGCTCTTCAAGCAGCATTATACCAAGATTTTCTGGGCAGTCACTGCTGCACTTTTCTCATCTGTTTAGCCATCTGGGTCCTGTGGTGACATATCCATGGTATATCATAAAAGGGAAATGCCTGGTCTTTTCTGTGAGCTGCCACATGCAGCGCTGGGAAGGCAGCAGGGGAAGGAGCAGTGTGCTGGAAAGGTCTGTGAAACCACTGGGCAGCCTTGCTTTGTGCTGCTAAGGAGATCAGCTGCAGCTGAATGAGGGAACTAACTTCCTTGGGAAGAGAACAAAGTAAGAAGCTGATATTTAATCAACAGGGAAGAGAGGGAAGCAAAGTAACTGTGGAAGAGCACAGTTGATATTTCCACTCACAGTTCTGGCAGCAGGCAATCTCATCTGAACTGTGTCCTCTCCATTAAAAGGTTATCCCAGGAAACAAAGGTAAAAAACAACTATTACCAAAGATTTAGCACGATCCAATTGTGGCTGGCTACAGAATAGATGAGTCCAAAATTTTGATTTCTTAGTATCAAGGAGATGAGGGCTGAACCCACAGTCCTGGTGCCCACGGGACTCTGCCTGTACACATCCCTGAAGGGGATGCCTCTCTTTAGCCACAACCCAAGGGTGCTGGTTATGGGCAAAAATGTCCCTTGGGGACAGTAAAAGGCTCCATGACAAGATTAACCTTCTGAATGCCCTGGTGGCCCACTAGACAGACTGGTGCAGCACATGGGATTACTCCCCAGACAAGGCCCTACCTCCACAGAGAGTCACTTGGGAGCCTTACAGAGTGTGCTGGTTTTGGCTGTGTGGAGTTCATATAGCTCACAGTAGCTGTTATTTGGCTTTGTATTTAGTTTGGACAAAAAACAGCACTGATAACCAAGGGATGGTTTAGCTACTGCTGACCAGTGCTCACACAGAGTCAAGGCCTTTTCTGCCACTCACCCCATCCCAACAGCAAGGAGGCTGGGGTGCACAAGGAGCTGGACCCTGGCTGACCAGAGGGCAGTGAATGAGCCATATGGCATCATGCTCAGCCATATGAGCATAAAGAGGGGGGAAACAGGAGGAAGGGCACAGGTGTTCAGAGCAGAGGCATTTGTCTTCCCAAGTCATGCTTACATGTGATGGAGCACAGCTTTCCTGGAGATCACTGAATACCTGCCTGCCCATGGGAAGCAGTGAATGAGTTCCATATCTTGCTTTGCTTGTGCATTCAGCTTTTACATTCCTTATTAAAATATCTTTATCTCCCCATGAGTTTTCTGGGGAGATACCCAGAAAACCCATGAGTTTTCTGACTTTTACCCCTCTGATTCTCTTCCCATCCCACAAGAGGGGGAATGAGGGAGTGGATGGGTGGGACTGAGTTGCTGGATGGGGTTAAATCACAAAAAGAACTAATGGCCAGGGCTGTCAGCACCCTTGGTATTTGGTTAGTGACTAATTCTTCTTCTCAAAGCAAACAGTCTGTGGGAGATAATTAGCATGTCAGGCAGTAACCAGCTCATTCTGAGCTGTCACTGCCATCAGTTCCCATCTTCCCTGCTAGGAGCAGGTCCCCAGTCACAACACTGACTGCAGTTACAGATGAGTGCACATCATGCTTTATATTTTCATGGTCTTCAGTACTTTCCATATAGAGGTCCTAGATATGGCAAGCTGGGGTATATGAATTCCTACTTGGTGAATTTTAATCTACTGACACCAGACTGTTTTGGGGGTTTTTAAATCTACTGTTTGATGAATAATTTAAGTCAGCATGTTCATTTTTATGACTGCTTATTGAACTGGACCAGAGTGCCAATCTGGCTGAAAAGCAAGTTTTCTAGAGCAAATCAGTCAGAGCAGCTCCTCATTTTGACTTACCAAGTACCCACATAAACATTTGTGCCAAGACAATGAGAAAGCTAACTCGGGGACAGGAAGAAGTGGATAGGTTGTTTTTGTTTTAATTTTTTCTTCCTGGAAGTACTGGCTTATGATGATCTAATGGATGTGCTGAAATGCAGCTTCCATTGCCTATTGTGCAGTGCCTTCAGCACAGATCCCAGACTGCTGGTTTTTTTTAATCACAATATAAAATCTACTGCTCTAAGCATAAAACAGAGCAATGGCATGGCCACATGCTTTCTGTGGCTCCCTGCGAGTAAAACAAGTCAGGATAAACTGCTCCACTGAGGGTGTTTCTGGTGGATAAGACACTGTTAGAACTATTTGGGTTGTACTTAGTGGGCACAACTGATACCAAAACTGGCAAACACAGTGGCCCTAACAGAAAGAGAATACTTGCCAGAGCATGATTCTGTGAAGGAGCACCTAGAGACCTATGATGCACAAAAAGTGCTCTCAGTATCATTGCATTCCAGAAAAGAGGGAGCATTCTGCTGAAAACTGGAGAAGTCACCTCGGTTACAGCCAGAACCACCATAGTGGTTGCACAGTCCAGGAGCAGACACAGAAATTGTTCACCATCATTAGAGATTCCTCCCTCCTCAATTTCCATAAAGCAAATACAATGAAAAATACGTAGCAAGAAGTAAACTACTTTGTAGAAGTAGTCATTTAGAGAGCTTAACCTTGATAGATTCAGCCCTGAAAAAGCATAATTTACCATCAGTTCCAAACCAGCACCATTAGTATGGTGCTCAGCAATCATATGCCCCTCCAAAAGACACTTGTACAAGTTGTTTATGGCATAATTCTGCCACCTTTGCTGATACTGACTGGTGATTTGCTCCACCAGTAAACCCATCCCCACAGACTCTGGGGGGTGACTCACAGAATTAGAAGCCCCCAATCTCCTGATGGGTCAAGTTGGAACTATCAGATTTTTAGAGGAGAACAAGAGGGAAGAATGTTTGTTCCCTCACTTCTGATGCATTCCTCAGTTTGAGTGTGTCAACAGATGGAGTAGGGATTAGTGATAAAATAATGTGGCCTCTTAGCTTATGCAAAAAGCAGTCTTAGAATGCTGAGGATTTTCTGATGGCTCATTAAATGTACTCATGCAAACTAAAGGGTGCTTACAGTATAAACAAAATGCTCATCTTCAGTGAGTGTTTGCTTTTGATAGATAATGTCAGGGCAATGCATGAATGTTTGGAGAAGTATGTATAGAAATGTTGAAAAAGAAAGAAAATCTGTTATTTGCTGTTTGTGATCTAGCCTGAAACTCTATCTGTTGATGTGTGGCAGGACTTAGGACTGCTCGCTCCATGTTTCACGTCCTGCTGAGACTATCTAACAGCCTTTTGCAGGCTGACATATGTTCCCCCACCTTGTGTCTGCAGCAGCACTTGTGTAGCTGTGGCTGGCGTGGCACAGGGAGCAGAGCCCTGCTCCAGCTGCACAGCAGGGTCCGTGGTGGAGGGGGGGTGTTGCTGCAGCTTGGGGCTGGTCTGTGCCATGCAGTCATGGTGTGCACCCTGCCAGGCTCTGTCACACCAGGGACCAAGCTCATGTAGCTGCACAGGCCAGTAACCTCAACCTCTGAGCATGCAGGTAAAATGCCAGATAAAAAAATATTGGTTTTACCAATAAAATATGCATGGTAAGGGCCAAAATTCTCTCTCCTTTTCCAGCCCCAGAGGTAGGGGGATGTCTTTGCTTTTGCCTGTGGGGCTCCTTTTATGAACCTAAGCCAATGACTGATATGGGTGAAAAATATGTGGGGAAAAGCAAGATTTTCTATATTTCAGCAATTTCCTTGATTCAATTCACAGAGGCAAATGCATTCTAAATCATTCTGCAATGAAAATAGGTCTTAATCGTAGAAACACTAATATTTTATTGCTCTTCACCAAGATAACAGCACTCTGTACAAACACTGCCTGCTCTTCCCCATATTAACATTTCCTAGCTAACCATCCATGGGCAAGCTGAGCTCTCTACAGAAGAGCTACTGCTGGCCTACAACACAGATGCTGAACTAATGGCACCAGGAAGTTTTCTCATGGGCAGAGGTGTTCCATCCTTGGAGAGATACTGTAAAGATGTGAGTCCTACACACCTCCATAGCAGAGGGTTTCATACATGAAGTGTGCGTTACAGGGCTGGGAGCCAGGTGAGTTGAGGAGCCCTGTTAGCTAAGGTACACAGGCAGTCAGATCACTTTATGTTTGTGTCAGTGCTTGGGATCAGTTGCCCAACAGACATCTCCTGAAATTTAAAACCTCACCAATATTGTGATTTGGTAACTATGTGATATTTGCTGGCGGTTTCCCACTATTTCTGGGAGCAATAGAAAGGCTGTAGCATTTAGGAAGAATGGAGGAATATCAATAAAGCCTTCAAATTTATAAAGCCCACTATTAATTTTTTTCTTCCTCACCCCAACTGAACTCAGTAAGTTCCCTGATTACCCTTTTAAATAAGAGCATTTGACATTTTCCCTGAAGGCCATGTAACAAGAATGGCTTTACAATAAGAATGGTGTCATTAATAGATTAATAGGTGCAATAACGCATATAACAGCATTAATGGGATAGGTGAACTAATTAGGCAAAATGAATGGATTTTTGCTTTTATTTATTCACCTTTTGTAACTAAGACTTTTAAAGGTTAGACAAAACACAGGCAGAAATTCAAAGAAAAACCTTCAGTCCCTGTGTGGGTTTGCTTATCTCAACAGGTACAGGATTCAGGTAGATTCCAGCAAAGAAATGTGAAATCCTATCAAATGCAAGAAAATGCTGACCACTCCACAACTGAAGAGGTGGACATACAGACATAAATTTGTCAGCAATTCCAACTCGAACCTGATGTTGTATGTTTCACCCACAGTAGACTCTGAACTTTGGGTTCCTTTTTAAGTGTGGGAATCAGTAGTGTTGTGTAATTTTTGTTAGATAATAGCTTAAGGGAAATATGGGACTCAATCAAATATACTTTTGTCTTTTTGCTTTGCTTGCTTTTAGGAATTCAGATTTGCCAGTGAACCAACCTAGAGCAAATGTTTGGGTGACTTTAACTAATGTATCAGGTTTAGATACCATATCTCTGTCCAACACAACCCCAGAAAAACCATTTTCTACCTGTCTAATTGGTGTTCCAGTGAATGCTTGGTGAATTCCAAGAGAATTTGACAAAGTCATGTAAGGTACCTTTGCAGGACCATGCACATGGGATCTTTGGTCTCCAGTAGATGCATGGGATTGGTGGGTTCCTCAGCTTCCCAAGGCATCTCTTGAACTTTAAAATTTGGAGAGCCTTGCTTCTGTAAAAATGCCCTTTTGTGCCAAATTTGATTATACAGGAAAAAATCAAGCTTCAGTTACAGGTTGTTTCTCCTTGTATCATGCTATCTATAAAAATCAGACCTATTGGTGTAATAATACTTTGGTTCAATCTGCATTTAATAATATCTCATGTCAATTACCACAGGGAATGTTTTTCATTTGTGGAGATAGTTTGCCCTGCTATCCCAGCACACATCAAAGGTGGACCATGTAGCATTGGGAAACTTAGACTGCCTAACATTCAGTGTAAAAACAAAACATAAAAGTAAAAGATGTATCAGTCAATACAAGTCAGACTGCAAAGATGATTTTGAACCTTAGAGTTCTGGAAAAAGATTTTCAGCATCTCTTTTTCTGTCACAACTTAGTTCAGCAGTGGCACTGAAACAATTAGATTGACTAGGGTGTTGGCTAAGTAAGGAGCTAAATTCTACCTCCCTTGCATTGAGCGATATGCTAACAGATGTCAACAGTGTTAGACACACAATCTTGCAAACCAGGGTTGTGATTGATTTTGTCTTAATAGCACATGGACATGGATGGAAGGATTTTGAAAGAACGTGTTGTATGAATTTATCTGATCACTCAGAATCTATTTAAAAAGCATACAGCAGCTCAAGGAGGGTGTGTCAAAGATTAGAGTTGATGAAAGAACTTGGTGAAATAGTTTGTTTGATGGATGGAATTTGACATCATAGGTGAAAGAGCTTTTAAAAATGGGTTTGATCATTTTAGTCATCATAATAGTTGTGCTAGTTATGGTGCCTTGTTTTCTCCAATGCATTGGACAAACGATTGACAAAGCTATTAAAGGAACCTACATGGTTCAAAGAGGAGGGGGAGATGTTGGATGCAAGCCTCTCTGAGTTCCTCAGAGAGAGAGATGAATGCAGGGGTTGAATTAAAGCCTTTAGAGAAATTAAGCTATATTAAGCCATACAGATATGAAGTAGAAGTGTAAGTTATAGCTTTAAGTGAGTAGAAATACATTTTAAGTTCCTTAAGGAACTGTGCTAGCAAGTGGAGGCTCTAAAGCCTAGTTTAAAGTTCAGTAACTTAGCTCCAGACATAACAAAAATGTAATAGAACTTTGTTTGCGTTGCTAGAACAGATAGAACTATATGTGTAAATAGATAGAACTATTCAGGTAAATAGATAAACTTATATACGTAAATTTTAAGTAAGAAAACAGATAGTATATTTGTGTAAATAGATAATATTATATATGTAGTTTTTTAGGTAAGAACTGACACTACTTCCATACTACCCTTCCACATTAGAATCAAATTTAGATTGGTTTAGAAAGAATGTTCTAGAATCGTGTTTTTGGCTGATTGGATGCTTTATGATTAAAATGCCCTGTAATGGGGTGCGATCAACTCAACTACGACCACCACAACCATCAACAACCACAAGAAGAAGACAACAGAAAGAGGAAAAGAAAAAAGATGAAAAAAGGCTGTGGTCCCTACTGCTGCTGCTCGGGACATTGGATTCTCTGCCTGGGAACAACTGTTGCTGGTGCTGTTCCTGCACAGAACTTGGGACTCTATACCAGAGAGCAGCCTTGCAGCTGCTGCTCTTGCTTGGGACTCTGTGCCAGAAAATTTTTGCATGGACTTTAACACCTTAAACTGTTAGCCTTCGAGACTGATATATTTCAGCAATAAACAACTTTACTGCAACCAAAAAACTGCTCTTGTCTCATTGAAGACCCCAAGCCCAATACAGCCTCGACAAGAAACTTACTCCTCTCCTCGAGTACAAAGATCCTTTCAAGAAATCTTCTAAACCTCAGGCTGAATTTGCAAATTTGAACCTTCTGTACTAGCTCTCATGTACTTCTTAGCCTACTCATAATCTATGTGGAAGTAGTTTGCAACTTTGCCAAAAGCCCAGCAGAACAGATGACAAAATTTCTGCATCTTGAAGGCCAGATAACACTTGTGAAATGAGTCAACAACTCCTAATTTTCTTACTATGGGATATTTAAGGAACTTTGGATTCTATTTATTTTTTATGAAGCATTACTTAGATTGAAGGGGGAAAAAATGGGTGCTTGTTTGAGCAAGAGAACCTAGGAGAAAATTAAGGTAGCCAGAGTACCTTTTACTGGAGCTTTAATAAATGACTACATAGATGACCGTATTTACAGAAATATAGCTGAGGAGAAACTCCAGACTAAAGAATGATCCTGTGGGAAAAATTGGGTGAAATTGCAATAATAGGAGGAAGAACTATAATTTTATGTGGGAGAAACAATGTTTTCCATAAAAAGTGGCAGTTAGTACCAGAACTAAACTTCAATAAGAAAAAGGAAAGCTTTGCATGGGAATAGTGCAAAAGTTTCAAAATAAATTAAAAATAAGATTAAACTTAAAAAATTATTAAATTTTTAAAAATAGGTAAAAAAGGCAAAAAAACTTCTGAGCTGGACTACTAAATCTTTTGGAGACTTATTTGTTTATGAAATAGGTCACAGCAGCCTGAATTCCTCATGCTAAGACCATTTCAGCAACACCTACCATGTAAAAAAGATTAGTTTCCTCTAAATCCGATTAAAACTGAGCACTTACCTCCTTTTTTCCCCAAAACAGAGTTTCCCCCCAACAGCTAAACAAAACTGTTTTGATGAACTGTTATGTGTATATAAGGTATGAAGGAACCATTAGATGTTAAACAGGGAGAATAAGTATGAAGAGCTGTAGTTAAAGTCTTACTGTGATGTTTTCCTAGACAAAGAGGATAAAATTGTAATAGTATCAGAATTCTTCATTCTAAATTCTTCACAAAGACAGCTGAATTCTCAGGCTGACCTGAGAATGTGGGTAGATGGTGCAGGATGAGGATTCTGTATTATGAGATTGAAAGATTCATGCTAAATGCAAAGATTGAGCCTTCACAGCAAAACTTTCAACTTCTTGAAAGTTTCTTCAGTCCAAAGAGGAAAATTTTCTGCATCATTAAGCAGAAGGGAATGCTTCATGGCTCACCTCTGGAATATCTGAAGTTAAGATCTTTTGATATATTGCAAATAAATTTAGTGATCCTTCTGGGTCCCTTCAAACTCAGACTAATCCTTGAATCTGTGATTCTATGAAATATATATGCATGATAATGCACAGGCAGTAAAATCCATTCTGATTTCTGGTACAAGGAGACATATGGTCTTGAACAACTCACAAAGAAAATGAGACAAGACAAGCAGTAAAAAAACCCTTTACAGCAAAAAAAAAGGAAAATAACAAACAATAATTTGACACACTCCTCCCACCACACATGGCTTTTAAGATGGTTCACAAAACATTGTGTGTATCTTATTTCCCTGTTTTCTTCTTGTGTGATGGTCCTGGCTTCGTCTCGGAGAGAGAGAGAAAATAGTGTCGTAAAAAAAAGGAGATGGGGAAGCTTGGGGACTAACAAAACAATTAAGTAAAAAACTTGATTGATACAAAATGCTGTTCTCCATTTGAGCACTATACAGCATTTGGATATCTTTATTGAAGCCTTTCATAATAGAACCAAGGCTCAGACATAAATTCTGTTTATGTTTTGCGTCAGGAATTAGGAGAGTCATTACAGATTTTTTGACCCTTAAAAAAATTCTCGAAGAAAGAACTTTTGGTAAGGAATGTTATATCTTTTAAAAGCTTGAATATATGTTGCAGAAATAATACATAAAGTAAAGACAAAAGACTGAGTCTTGGAATAGCCTAAAATGAAAGCAAATTACAGGTAAGAAAGCAAAAGGGAATTATTGATGTACCAGAGCTTCGAGGGGTGACAGACCTGAAAAATTAATATCTGATATCAGCATCTGACTTAACTGCACAGTGAAGCAAGGGGAAGATACGCATAATCTGAAATATCCAAGCAGAAGAAGGCAGAAAAGACATGAGACAACCTCTTCAATGCCAAATCTCAAATCAGAAATAATGAAGAACTATGACCTTATCAAACTGGAGGAAGTTATGCACCAAAACGTCTTTCTTTCTCAGAGCAGTGAATATGTCCATAGTGGATTAATAATTAGAGAACACTCTGTAATGTCTACCATTAGGTAGTTATTAAAATAATTTATTACTTTTTAAATGCTCCAGCCTTTCAGTGAAATTACTTCTCTCTCCTCTGAATGTGAAATTTCTGCTTTGTTCCTAAAGATTCATCCCTGATAATACAAGATTTATATGTACCAGATAGTGAAGCTTTAAATACCAAATCTTCCCAGTCTGTGGGGCTCTTCAGGCTTATAGAGGTCAGTTAAACCTCTTTTTTAAGGAGATGCATCTCTCTAAAACAGTGGCAGGCAATTTAAAATACTATAGGAAATGTAGGATGTGCACATTAAGTAAAAAAAAAATCTAATTAACAATATTATTAATATTATATAAGTATTTTAATAAATCAAAACCAGTGAATTTTATAAGGACCACACCTCTCATTTGATAAGAATTAGATAATTAAAAATATCAGTATTCTTTTCTCTTGACTATTTGTAAAAACAGCTCATCTACACATTCTTTGTAGCATGTTTGCACTGGATTATTCTGCTGGTTAATACATGTTCTTTCATCAACATTATTGGGTCATGAGGTTCTGAAATGTTAATTTTCAAATAATCGCAACAAGCAGTGCTGGATTTCAGCAATGCCTCAAGGTCTCTTCACCTGAAAATATCTGGGATTTTTCTTTGTTTGTCTTGTTTAGGGTTTGGGGGGCTTTTTTTTTTTTTTTAACATCTCCTTTACTACCCAATTATGAAGGGGTTTTACTTTATGGAGGGTTTGTTTGGCTTTGTTGTTTTTCAGCTACTCTACTAACAGATTTTATACACCTTTTTTACACTAAAGACAAACCATTGTACATTTTACAGCCAGGGCTTTCACTTGGTTCCTTGTTATTATCAAATTGCCTGGTTCTATTGTGGGAACGAAATTTTAGATAGATACCTCAAAAGCATAACCATGGTTTATACTTTCATAACCATTCCAAACAGAACACAAATAACAAATGCATAAATGCAGTCAATGAGACTCAGCAAGGGAAGCTTCTCAAGAGAAGGGTTGTATTCTGGGAGAATGGTACTGTGAAATTCCAGGACACTGGGAGTTAAAGCTGAGACAATCTTGCATTGGAAGTATGTTTGGATCATTTTGGTGTTTTATATTTATTCTTTTAATTTCTCTCTCCCTTAGAAGTCTTGGTAATTGCTTTTATGGTAGCTAGCACACTCATTTCCCTAGACAAAGAGATCAGAAAATAAACAAAAATAGTTTCCACTCATGATTCTAAAACCCTTGAAATGTTTTTTTTTAAAGAGAGGTGTTACTGATCTTGAAGTACCTGTTCTGTATAAGACATATCTGACTAGAGTCAAATACCTGAGTGTGTTTTATTATGGTGATCATTTTGAACACAGGCTTTAATAGAACATATAGCAACACGAGAAGACTGGAATTGTTAACACATCTAAATTGACAAGGAATGCTGAGAGCCAAGGATGTGTTGTCATGGCAGAGAAAGTATGAGACTCAAAGCCTCTTGTTAATGTAGTCACTCAAATATCAAGTTTGAGTTTGGACTTATTTAGTTCTTAATGAAATAGACCAAAAAATCAGGACTATCCTAATAGAAACTGCTACTAGCACAAGGTTGGGGTACATTAATGGGGTATATGAGGAGATAGAGTCAGTTATGTGTGGTTCCCTGGGAACTTGTGGAATGGGGTAGAAGATCATGTATGTAGGATCTAAAATAACCTTAGTTATAAACTAAGAGCTCCTCATTTAGAAGGCTGTCTGAGAAAGGAAAAATTTTCTATATTACTTGTCCATGCAAATGACTGTGAAGAAGAGCTCATGAAATGTGACCATGAAAGAGCCAAGTGGTACCAGGTAACATTTTTCTAGTAGACAGGAAGAAGCCCCAATATCTCTGCAGCAAGGCAATATCACATGTAGCAGTACGTATTTCCTGAGAAGGAGAAAAGAGAATTAAAAATTCATCCACTCCCGAGCTGCTGTCAATGCAATTTTCTAATTGACATGAGCTATGAAATTCAGCAACAGAACTTTTATGATCCCAATACTGGCAGTACTGAAACTAAATTCAAAAAGAAACCTCTGTCATAACTACATACTCTTAAAAAGTAGAACGTGGCCAGGTGTTTACAGAGTGTTGCAGGCAATGGTGGAAAAGAGGAAACAAACATTTTTAATGAAATAGTACATATGGCCCAGGATTCCTGTTAAATCTTGGCTTGCTATTCGAATTAGTCAACATCTTTCTAGTAGTGATTGTTCACTGGTTGTTAATTAAGGTGCTTTCTTGGCTTGCAAGGGCTTGCCTATAAGCCGTAATGCTGAGTGTGGTGTAGGGATCTGAGCTCTCAGAGTTCAAAGTGGTAAAGCCACATGAGACAGAGCACAGCATCGTTCAGAGCCTGCTTCAAACAGCTCCACGCTGACCCTTCTGCCCAGCTGGCTCTGCTCCCTGTGAGCGCACACACTCGGCTGTCTCTGCACCCATAGCAGGGATCTTACCAATCACAGCTTGCAAACAACTTCCCTCTGTGAGCTAGCCCTGAGTATTTCTATGGCTGGAGTCCTCGAATAGTTTTCTTTAGGAGCTGGAATGCCTTTAAGCTATTGTTGGTTCTGGAAGAGGAGAAAGATGCCCTGAGGGATAACGGATAGCTTGTGTTATGAACAACTGCAAAGGAAGGAGGATAAAGAGTGAAGCAAAGATAGTCATTGGTGCTCATGTAGATCCAGAGAATTCTCACTGGGTGATACTAAGAATATATAATGCAATGACAAGTTCCTGTGCTTTAATAAAATAACCAACAGCTTTCTGATTGCCTCACTGTCTTTGATGAAGATCTTCTGAGTTCCCTTCAGTGGTAAATTTCATGTTTCATCACGAGAGCATCACCCCTTCTGGTGAGTGTTATCTGCTCAGAATCAAAAATCAGAGTCAACACATTATTTTTTCCTTAGGAGATGTTGAGTTTGACAGGCATCAATGTACATTTTCAGAATCTGAATTGCTTGCACTTCTTGGATGGCTGGGATAAAATATGTGCTGAGATGTTCTCCAGCTGTTCAGGAAATCATCCTTTATATTGTTTTATTTGTAAGGAACAGTCAATCACAAGGAAAAGAAACCCCAACCACCACAAGAAAAATCCTTTACTAAAGAATTTTAATCAATAAAATAATGGAGGGGTAGACTGATCTTATCTCAGTCTGTCTTAACTTTTGACATTACAAAAAATAAGCTCAGATTATCATTAAAATTAGGTGTAAAAACCCCTACACATCTCTGTGTCAAAATGGGAAGGTGAAAAGAATGTGTTTCATCCTGTTGCAAATAAGCCACTGTATCAGCATTTCAGATCTCAACAGAATTCTGTCTTCTTGTAGTTTAATATGTTTCTAAAAATATATATTTTCATGGATCATCGATTTCCAATTCCCTTCCTTTAAATGTGAAGATGTAAGGAAAACTATTTTCTAGAAAAAACTTGTTTTGATTTAGGAGCCTTTTTTGGCATACTGCTTTAGGCATGAATTTTTTTTTTTCTCTCTCTGCTCATTTTCCCCCTTGTCACAGAAAGAATTTTAAAGTTCTATATGACACATCATTATGCTTCCAAGAGATGGGGTCCTGTCTTCCTTAAACTTGCAGCACAATAGCAAATGTACCACCCTTCCAACCTCAGATGAAATCTAACAAAGGCATGAATGTCTTTGCCAACTCAGTGAACTTTCAAATATGACATTTCCAGGGACAAATCATAATCAGCAGAGTTAGACCACTCACATCTAGAAGTCCTCTGGAGAAAGTCTCAAGGGTGTTTCTCAGCTGTCTCTGTGGGATTGAGTCACTGCATTACACTCAGGGCAATCTATCCACATTGACTGAAGATGTTTTTGGGATAGAGGCAAAACCAGAGGGAAGGAGGCAGATAGCTGCTTGAAACAATGAGTGAGAAACCTGTCACTCTGTGGGGATATTCATTTCATTAATTTCCTTTGAAGTATTTGGTGAGGAAAAACAAATTAATTAACACATGAGGAAATCAATTTAATACAGTTCGCTTCACTGTGTGCTGTGAAAATAAAAAATTCTACTTGACACATGCCTGTGAAATCACTTAGATTATAACCCAACTTACTTCCCTGGAAAAAGGATCAAACCCTACATGTTTCTACTAATGATGATTATTTGAGTCCTTTTATGCCCAGAGAGGTTTCCCATTTTCAGAACTCCTAATTTATATGTTTTTTGCAATAATTTATATCACCAGTGAGAAAAGCTGTAACTGCCTTTAAGAGATACAAGGAACAGAGCTAGCACTAGAAGAATAACATGGGATAATGTGTGCCAAAATGCTAAGATTAAACTTTAACTGTTACAATAAACTGTAATAAAAATTAAGTATTAATATTAGATATTATTTTTTCACTGGTATTGCCTCTTCTTTGTCAGACTAGTGTTGAGTGTTAAAGTAAGTCTTGAAGAAATGAATCAGTTGGCAAAACGAGGAGATGGAAATAGGAGGGCAGCATGTATTCACTTACCTTATAGATCTAGAAGCTGATAAGTACTCACCAATTATGACCATCCTGTTCATGCTTCTCAGTGGTAAAGTATAAAAAATGTGTTGGTAAATCTATAAGTTTGTATCTATACCTATCAGAAAAGATAATTACTTCATCGTTGAAATACAGATGTTAGACTGACTTCATTAGCAATACAACAGGATTTTGTAATTTTTTTATTCTTATGAAAGCCTTTGAGAGGGAAATGTGCAACAATGTGAAACATCACAGAAAAATTGATGTATGCAAATTAAATTGTTTAGATTGGAATTTGGCAAGACAATAGAAGACCATATACATAAACATAACTCATTCCAAAGAACAATAACTGAATTTTGAAAAAGTAATAGTTACAGAAGAAGCTTTGGAGGCTATGACTAAACCCTTCAGTCTCTTTTCTCATAGTTTACAATTTTGCCTTAAAATCTGTCTTGATTTCCAAAGTAATTATCTATTAATATTTTTTGCATTAAATTATGTGCTTTTTTGCCATTATATTTACAAACATTTCCCAACATTGATTTACTATTCAGCAAAGAAGTGAACTAAGATAAACTAAAGTTGAAAAAAGCTTCACAAATGCCACTTCAATGAATTCTAGAAACAAAGAGCTGAAAGTTTCCAGAGAATAATTTGTAGTGGGTGAGGTCTTACTCCTTCAGGGTTGCTCCAGCATAAAATGAATGAGAACTTAGTGTTTGGTGTGTCCTCTTGTGGGCTCCTCCATACAAGGGAGACATCTGCACACTGGAGAGAGTCAACAAAGGGCTACCAAGGTGATTAAGAGGCTGGAACACCTTCCCTATAAGAAATTAATGAGAGGGATGGAACTGCTCAGCCTAGCAAAAAGAGGGCCAGAGGGACACTTAAAGGAAATGAATACCTAAAGGAAAGGTGCAAAAGGGAACACAGCAGGCCTTTTGAGAGTGGTGTGCCATGGCAGGACCAGAGGCAGCATGCACAAACTGAAACATGGAGGGTTCTCTCTGAACACCAGGAAACACTTGTGTACTGTGTGGGTCTCCTTCCTTCAAGATGTAGAAAACCATCTGGAAAGGGTCCTCAACAACTGGATCTGGGTGTCTTTACTTGAGGAGGGGGATTGGACAAGATAGTCTCCAGACGTCCCTTCCAACCTCAGCCATTCTATGATTCTGTGACTGGTGTCCAAAAACATGTAAAACACAGGTAAAAAAACATGAAACTTGGCATTATAATAGTTCGCTACTGAATGTGTTAAGAGTCAAATAAGATGATACTGAGTCAGACTTCAGGGAGACTCATAACTTGTAGACTCATAACTCATAATAAAGAGGGGTATGAAAATGAGGCACTAATGGGGACAAACTATAAATGAGAATAGTTCCTGGATCCTCGTAATGAGGTAGCTTCTAGTGCAAAATCAGGCTGAATTGACTATATGTCTGACATGCCAAAATAGGTTTAGTACCCATCTCTACACACTAGGTGCTTAAGATAAGTACAGCGTCTTCAAATGGCAAAAGTATAAGTAACAAGATCCCGAGAAGAGTTTTTCCATTTATCTGTCAACTGAAGACCCTACTGAGCAGACATTCATGCACCTAATACACATCAGCAGAATCACAGCATCAAAAAGATAAAGTTTTCTTTCAAGGAGGAGATATTGGTGTTATAACTCCTTTTTATTGCAAAGCAATGGTCTGAGGACTTATCCTGAAAGTGAAAATCTTGAATCTATCAGCATCCTTAATTTGGGCAGCTGTCACCAGGGATGTCTGTCATCAAGATTAGCCTGAATGAAGGCACTTTCCAAGCCTTCTGTTGAAACCGAGGCTATTGTGTGAAGAATACAATGAAAATGACAACTGAAAGTATACAAGGAATTCAAATTAGATGTCCATGGTGCAGGTATCTCCATATGGATGAAGTTGCTAAGTCAATGGAGCCTGGAGAGCTCTCCAGCTGACCATGTGTACATACTCGAGTTTGCATGATTCAAATAACTCTCCATGGCAACAGGATGTCCCCTGAGTTTAATGAGATTCAATAGCCCAGTCTTTCATTTTCCCCTTAAGAGTTTTAGTTTCAGACCTTCTCCTCATTTATACTTCTTCTCCTTGTTTAAAATATGAAAGGGAAAAACTTCATACATATGCAAATTCTCCACAGACACCCTTATTTACAATTAGTAGGATTGTGAAGAGAAAGAGGGGAAAAGCTATGAGAGAATAAGGACACAAGAATAATTACAGGAATATACAATATTCATGACTTCTCAGGGAGGGCAACAGGCACAGAGTAGCCCTCCTGCACAATTCTGTGACCACAGAGAAAATTTCAGTTAATGCCTTTGACTCACTGCTCTACAACTCCACTAAGAAAGGAGGCTTCCCCAGGGATCTGAGGCAGAATTAGGGAGTACCTGCCATGCAGAAGAGAAATTTTATATTAAAAGTGGCATGAAAAAATGTGAAGGGCATGACAAGCAGAGGTCTGGATGGTCAGGGTGATATTACCAATTGTGAACAGTCTTTGCATAATCATTTCAGTTTCCCTAAATGGAAATAATTTAACGTTCCACTGCAGTGAACAAAAAAACCTAACTTTTTTGAGTTGTAAGCAAAAAAAAAAAAAATAGCAGAGGTTTGGTGTATTCACAGAGACAGAAGCAGCAGGAAATATTAGGTTCTCTGACCACTTAGAGATTCACTGTCACTCACACTGACCTTTTGGTTAATACCAGCTGAAGCACACGACATACAATTGCTGCCGCTGGTACTGAGCTGTTATGTGAGTTAACACAGCAGGAAAAGTAGCCTGGTTCATCAAGAAGATAACCTGAAATTTGAGGCAGGGAGTAAGAGGGCAGTGCGTGAATTTGGAGAGCAGAAAAGGTAATATTGTCTGATTGCAGGATAATGTCTTAACTCTAATGTGCTGTCCAAGTTGTTAATGGGTTCATTGATTCTTAGGCTAGAGAGGACCATTAGATCCTCTAGTCTCACTGGATACAAAGCACTGTCTACAGAATCTTCCAGAAAGAAGTCAAGTCTAATTTTGAAAGCAGCGTGAACCAATCATTGCCCTTAGAGTTTGTTTCAGTTGTTAATCATGCTAATGCAAATTTAGAAATGAGCCTACCACTCTTCAGTAGGGCTGCTAATTCTTTCAATGCCTTTCATTTCTATGTGGGGAGTTCTTATTGCCTATTTTTTCACTTTATGAAATATTGATTTAATAGAATTAATTCAAGCTGCAGTATTTTCTTTTTAAATACCTGATATGTGACTATCTCTGAAGGGCATAATTTATTCCTTCATTCTGGCTTTCCCCAGTTTTGCAAATCTCTTCTATAGGAGTATGGCAGCTCTCTGTTGGAGGGCTGGCAAGAAAGGAAACATTGAGAGTGGCACTCATTCGAGTCTGTGTCTACATATGAGCTAGACTCCCTTCAAAGTCAGTAGAAAGAAAGTGGCAATTTGGTATGCAATTCATCTGACCTGTCTTAAATATCTCTCTAATATACTTGAAAATATCCCTTCATTTTCTCTAAGGGGAACCAAGGTTAGGTTACTCAAATATAGACATAAGATTTCAGACAGATGAGTCCTGTTGCAAGTAATTGACCCTGGATAACTTTCTTTACCTATTTTCCTCACCTTGAGGGCATGCAATTATGTTCTGGGAGGAAAGGAAAATGAAAGCAAACGATCATGGTATGAGGTGCTAAATTCTGGCACCCCTTGAAGTATGATGTCTTTGAAATGTATTTCTTTCTCTGTTCTGACTTGGGGAAAAATGCTTTATCTTTTGTGCCTCTAAAAAGTGTCAAACATATAACTTTTCTACATTATAATTTTGAGAAAATAAAAGGTGGGGAGGATGCTGACTTCCTTTGCTGAATGTTGTTTGATTTTAGATTTTACACATCCTGCACCCTCTGACTCAGTCCCCAGTTCATTCCAAGCTCCTAGAAAGAGTAATGCATGTTTTGTTTAAGCAGAAGGTGAGAAAAGGGTTTGTCATTTATTTGATCCAGGATACAAGATATGTGTTGAGTTCCCCACTGAAATAACTGTGTCTGTGATTTCTTTCTGATTTTAACTCTAGTCCATAACAGAGAGAGGAAAATTAAACTCTCCTGGAGAAAGTATTCTTTTTAAAAATGTTAAAATTATCTTGAACTGGAACTCTAAATAGCCAATTAGCCATATGAATTGAGCATTTACCCAACACGAATATTCCCATATTTGATCAGAGTTCAGTCACCACACACACTGCAAAATACCCTGAAATATTTTAACATTTTCTTTAGCACTGGTTTGATTTTTTTCCCCACAGTATGCTATATTGAAGATAAAAATAATAAATAAACAGATGTTGGTTGTTTTTCAGCACTTACTGAAGTCACCAGTAACTCCCTTCCAGAAGGTTAGAGCATAGGAATAAGAATGGTGTTTTTTGTAATACGCTCACTATATTTTAGTCTATTTTATCATTACAAACTGTTTCTTGATCTCAGCAGACACAATGGCAGAAAATGAATAGTCAGATCACTCAGATCTGTGTAAACTAAGTCTGGACTACTACAAAATTCCTGCACTTTTTAGTTTTAAGAATTTCACAATCACTTTTTTTTCTGACATTTGCAGATATCACTGTTTAATTTTAATATTTTGTCCAGACTTCTCTCAGGATTTAGTCTTGGAATAATAGAGCAGTTTGGGTTGGAGGGACCTATGGTCAGGAATATCTTTCACTAGATGACATTGCCCATCCAACCTGGCCTTGAACACTGTCAGGGGTGGGGCATCCATGCCTGTGCAACCTGCTTGAGCGTCTCACCAGCCTCATAATAACCAATTTCTTCTTTATGTCCAAAAAAAAAAAAATCTATCTTCCTTCAGTTCAAATCTGTTGCCTCTTGTCCTTTCACTACTACCTGATGAAAGGTCTCTTACTACCTTTCTTACAAGCCCCTTTATATATAGAAAGTCCACAGCCAGGTGTTCCCAGAACTTGCTCTTCACAGGAGAATGCTCCAGCCCTCTGATCATTCTTGAGACATTCCTTTGGACTCACTCCAACAGGTCTGTCTCTTTCTTGTGCTGGGGATCCCAGAGCTCCAGGAGTGGAGCAGAGAGGCAGAACTACCTCCCTTGACCTGCTGGCCACACTGCTTTTGGTATAGCCCAGTTTGCTTTCTGGTGTACAGCTGGCTCTCTGTGCTGCAAGCACGCATTGCTGGCTCACATCTAAATTTTCACCAATTGTTGTTACCAAGTCTTACTTAACAGGCTACTTCTCGCAAATCCCCTTGCCTGGGAATTTCTCGAGAGCCCTTTTCACAGCCAGACGGTGTAAGAAGAAGTCAGAGTTTCTTTGCCTTCGTTCTCAAGGTTGTTTATTATTTCTTATCTATAACAAGTTCTCCCTGACCAGCCGTGATGTGTTCAGCAGGTCAGTCCAAGGCACACTGCCCGCCCCCGGGGCTGTGTTGTCTTTTTATACTATAAACTACATAGACATTATTTACAGTTAATCCCCAATACCTATCACCTTTGTTAGACAGTGAAATTCTATCTTAAACCAATCCCCAAGTGCCAACATCACCAAGAAGATGGGGACGATGAAGAAGAAGGAAGGAGGGCAGTACACACCCAGATTCCTCCATCTTGACCCCCCTGTACACTTCTCGTATGAATCCTAAAATTCTATTTTTCTACTTAAAAATAAGCTACTTATTTTATTCTACTTTCCCTGGTTTGTAATTCCTCATATAAAGTTGGTAACTGTTTCCAGGGCTCGAGATCAAAAGCAGAGGGGTCTTTGGCTTCATGCCAAGCTCTCAGAGCCCCCTGTTAGGGTCTCAGCCCATCCAAGGCAGCAAGAGAGATTTCCTGGTTTCCCACAGCTACTCTCAATCCATTCATCCCTCAATCTGATTTGGTGTTCGGGTTGTGCTGACCGTGGTGCAGCACCTTACACATTGGCCTTGTCAAACTTTATGAAGTTTGCATGAGCCCTCTTCTCAAGTCTGTAAAGTTCCCTGTGGATGGCATCCCTTCCGTCTAGTACATAAACTTTATCACTCAGTTTGGTGTCACTTGCAATATCATTAAATGTGCCCTCAGCTCCACTGTCTGTGTAATTGATGGTGTTAAACAGTACAGGTCTCAGGATGAAAGCTTGAAGGATACTGTTTTTTACAGATTTCCAGTTGGAAATCAAGCCATTGACCATAGTTTTTTGGACACTTTCATCCAGAAAATTTGTTTTCCATTCATCAAGCCCATATGTTTCTAGCTTAGAATATTGTGTGGGAGAGTATCAAAAATCTTACAGAATTTCAGGTAGATGATATCAGTAGCTCTTCCCTTATTTGCTGATGTTCCCTTGTCACTCCATCATGGAAGACAACTAGTTAAGTGGGACACAATTTGCCCTTGGGGAACTCATGCTGGCTGTCTCTTATCACCTGCCTGTCTTCTATAAGTTTTGACATGTCTTCCAAGAGGATCAGTGATCTTACTGGGCACAAATTTTAAGTTGACAGGTCTGTAGTTGCCAGCATCATCCTTTTTACTTTTTTAGAAGTTGTGTGAAGTTTTCATTTTTCCAGTTCCTGAGGACTTTGCCTGATTCATATGACTTTTCAAATATGCTAGAGGCTGGCTTGGCAACTGCATGAGGCATTTCCCACATGACCCTGCAATGCATTTCACCAGGTCCCATGGGTTGTGAACATTGTGGCTATTTGAGTGATCTTCTTTTAGCCCCTGCCTTGAGGTCCAGGGTCTTGAGAAATATGGCAATAGAAATTATTTTTGGAAACTGAGGCCAAAAGCATTGTTGAGTATCTTAGTCTTGTCCATGTCAGTTGTCACTGACTGTAGTTTCTCAAAGAAAACTCTGTGCAGTCCATCCATTATTCTACAAACAGGGAAAACCTCCTTGACTCTTCTTCCTTAAATGTTCTTTCTAAAGAGTTCTTGGCCTGCAATCTCTTGTGAAAAGCTGTTTCTAGTATGATACTTCTACATATCCAGAAGCTGCATAAACTCTTCTACTGGAAGCATTAATTAAATGTTATCTGTCCAACCCCACATTCAGATGATCTGACACAAAAAAACCTCTGTGTGTCTCTGATCAGATCCAACCTTAGAGTCACCTAAGAAGAAAATTTCATACAGACATTCCCCTCCATTTACCTAAAAACCTCAGAGAATCAAAGCGAAGTCCTCCTGGAAAGGGCTTCTTGGGATAATAGAGTAGTTTCTCTAACTCAGGGAAAATAACTTAGTCCAAACATATGTTTGCAATAAAGCAAACAAAATATTGTTAAGCAAATTCAATGCTTAAAGGGCTTCATTCAGGCAGGTGCTACAGCTCAGTGATTGTTTTCTACTTGTTTCCTTATTAGAAAGGTGCCCTACTGTGTAATCATCCTTTTTGATGTATGCTCTTGCAGTAGAAACCAGATCCTTATCTCTCCTGCACTGTTCAAACACGCCTTTTCAGAATAGTTTTGAATTTCACACATTTCAAGGTTGTTTTGTTAAGCAATCTAAAGACTATTCAATATTAAATTTGGATGTGTAGCATGTTTGATAGCATGCTGTCTCGGGAGCAATTCTGCTTGCTTGATTATATATCCTCAGGCTTTTCAGTAGCAGCAAGTTACTTCGCCATTGGAATCAAATTGAAAAATAAGATTTCTTTTTTCCTGTATGTATTCATGATTCAGAGCATTGAATACACTGCATTGTACGTTTATGTCTCTTAATATATTTCTCCCTAAAGGAAATTACCTTCTGTTTTCTGACAGTAGTGATAGTCTGTTTAAAACCTAGTCACTGACACCTGTTCAACTGTATGGTTCAATGTCCTTCTTCAGACAGGAGAGTGGAAGGGCTTGATCAGCACTTGCCTCCAAAATATTTTTGACCTTGTTCAGACTGCTCAGCTTGGTGGAGGATGAGGAGAAGGCTGGCAGAAAAACTTTCTGGAGGTAAGCCTGGTTTTTGGGGATTTTTGAGGACTTATGCCATTACAGAAACTTATTTTTCAGAATGTCCAGCAAACAAAGAAGTTTGAAGCTATACATTCCAGTGTAAATTGAGCTCCTTATTTGGCTTTCCATCATTCTCAACGTTAATCCAGGCCCTTCTGCAAAATGTGCAATCAGCTCTATCAGTTTAGAGAGCCCCTCAAGAGCAGAAAGTATGTCTCTCCTTTCATCAGCCTGCTGAGTCCAACTGGTCAGCAGCACATGGCTCTGCTCGGACACTTCAGAGTTCCCCAGCTCCACTGGCCCTTGGACCACCTGCTCTGTGGGCTGTGAAAGCTGAAGCTGGCATGCAGCAGCAACCTGAATCCTGTTGAACCACTGATTCAGCCCTCAGTTTAAAAGATGTGAGCCAAATGCCAATGCTACCTCTGATAGTTGGGAGCTACCTGAAGCCAAGGATCATCTTGCACAGACAAGCCTGCTCCCTGGATTAAACTCACCAAAGAGAATTTCTCCCAGAATTTTGCTGGGTCTGAGCTGACTCTCACAGCTTTATGAAAAACAGCTCATGTGTTTTCCATATTTATTGCAGGCTCCAAAAAAGACTGCTCTGTGTGTTTCACTTTCTATGCAATCTTTTTGAAAATAAGAACAGGGTTAAATGAGTTAAATTAGTCTGGACTCACTTGAAAAATGAGACAAGCACAACAAAATAAAAATAGGCTGTTTACTCTTGCAAAGCAAAAGGGAAAGTCTAAATTAACAGGTTATAAACTCAAGTGAAAGTCTCAGCAATCAAATTAATAGATTGTAAAATTAAATTATATCTAAGAAAAAGGTTCCTAAATGGTGGCTTTAGCGTCTCAGCCCTATAAGGGACATGGCTTAGGGCAAAAAAAAAAAACTAAGTATCTACTTCTTTCACCCTGGGGAGCTGATATCACTGAGGTGCTTTCTAAACATATTTTTGTCCCCTCTCTTTTTACTATGCAATCTGTTTGACCCCTTCTTTTAAAACTTTTGGTTATTTTAGCCAATAAAAGCTTAGTTTATGGGGTGAGATCACATGCAATTTTAGTACTCTTTCTTCTCTGTATCATTTCTTTGGATACTAAATGCACAGTGAGACTGTTAGGGTTCTGCTGTTCCTTCAAATTAAATACCAGTCAGGGTAGCTTAAATAGAACAGTCCCTTTCTTACACAGGGCAGTCCATCTAGCTGATAAAACATTTTCCCAGTTAAAGCATATTCAAGAATGCTACAAATCTTTGCGTGGGTAGGTAAGGATGGCATTCATTTACATCCCACAGGAAATATTCCATATTATCCAACGTCTTCACCCCCTTGCCTCCAGTTTCTCAGAGATTGGGTATGCCATGGTAATAGAGCAGCTGACAGACTGTGTGGAGGGTTTATGCCTTCCTCACCTCTCATCTGTTTCAGCAGTCAGCATCTGACTCAGATAGAGAAACTGGACACCTGCATCTGCACCAGTGTACTCAGTGTGAGCAACAAACAGGAGGAGCTGAAAGCCCTGGTGCAGCAGGAAAGCTATGACACAATTACAGTCATGGAAACGTGGTGAGATGATTCCCACAACTGGAATGCTGAGATAGATATCTGTGAACTCTTCAGAAGGCCTAGGCAAGGAAGGAGAGGCACTTTCTTACTATACAGTCAGTTCTCCATAATTTCTGTGTGGTGTTCAGTAGGTCTTAACCAGGAGTGGTTAAATAATTTCAAAATACACCAGTTAGTTTCACTCGAGATTTTTTTCAATACCCAATATCCTTTGTCTCTTTGTGTCAGTTGTTCTTGAGGGCTTAGACAATTACTTGTGATAATATTATCAAGACTACTTGTTTCCAAAAGCTCCTATGTCATGGCTGAAAAAATACCATGTGGATACTAGTGGTGCACGGTCAGATAACCATAATTAAAATTTTTTAACTATAGTATTGCAAAGGATACTGCAACTATATGAGAATAGATTTTAAATACATAAATGGAACAACCTTGTAATAAAATCTGTATAGTTTTTTAAAATAAAAAAACTAAGGAAATTATTCTAGCTTTTAATGTCATGAGTATATTTGGCTTTTAACAGTGAAAAAGGAATCAGAAAATTCATTAAGACTGAGAAAATTCATAATCTAGGTCTAACAATACTAATAACAGTCAAATTCTTTAATTTCTAAATTTATTTTCTGTTGAGAACCCAATCGAGTTCAAAACCTTTGAGTCTGACATTTGAAATCTTATCATGGGACATGACCTACTTGCAGTCACACAAATTTATAGCTGTGTTCTGTGGAATCAACAACAACAGAGATAACCAGCAAAAGACATTTCTGTGTTGCTTTGTATATGCAATCTAATCTAATCTAATCTAATATGATTCTCATATTAGAAATAAGGACTAATTGCAACCAACGTGTGAACCTCTTCTGACTTTCATGGATATTCAATAATACAGTTGCAAAGTAATTCTGTGTGCATAGTAATACAGAACAGATAGAAACAAGACTGTTCTGTGTTAACTTTGATTTTGTAAGGGCCTTTGATGCTGGTCTGATGTTAAAGGAAAATTATATGCTGGCATAATTCTACTGATGTCAGTTAAATTCTTCCACTAGAAATTTTGGCCAACAAAGTAATAGACCATTTTTAATATAGAGTTCTAAGACAGCAAAGATGAAGGCTCACATGCAGTCATTCCACAGTTTCCAACAGCAACAATGATTCATATTAAACACAAGTAGAATTTTCACAAAACAAACACAAGAAGAAGTTTCAGAGACTGAAATGTGGAATAGTGAGCTGGGGGGATGGTGGGGGGGAAGAAGGGGAGAAACCTATAGGCCAGTCTAGCTTGCATTTGATTAATGATATGCCATGAATAGAACAGGTTATTGTGTAGCATAGCAGACAATTAGAAATATATCAGGGTTAGGAGAGGACAAACATAAGGTGATATAATAAATTTTTTAATCTTATGCTACACCTTTGGGCTCTAGGCTTATGATGCATAATCAGTAGGATATAAAGAAATCATAGGCAAGTATCCTGTACTCTACTTCCAGAATACAATGCATACTCCTGCAAACATCAGTTACACTCATGTTTTAATTATCTTGCATCTACCTGGTGTTACTGGTGGGTCATATAAGGTTGATTCCCATGGGAAGGATATAAGGAGATATGGGAAATATAATCATGCCATGCTCACTGAATTGTTCCCTTGCTAATTGGTGTGACTGATCTAGAAGATTATTTTGGAGAGATATAACAGTAGTCACACCTGGCACAGTTCCACATCCATTTATATGTCTGCCTACCTAATTATGGTTTTAAGTACTCAGTTGGTCTTTAATAAAAGGGTACAATTATCCCTTCTTATTTTACAATACAAGACTGCTTTGTCCATGAGAAAGAAGAGATGTCCAAATGAAGAATTTTATTAAGTGCTTAGTTATGCCAGGCCAGACCTTCCAGGGTTCATTCTGTGTACAGCTCTCACAGAATCCAGCCTGCCCAGCTGCCACACAGAGAGACGTGGCCTCTGCTGGTATGTACTTCTTTAAATTAAATGCTTCTTATCATATTTAAGATATTCTTCTCATTTTGTCTTTACATCACATAGGATTATGTGCTTTTTGATGCACTGGAAATATGAGAGATGTAATGGTGAGGTGTTTCTCCAGAGCTTGTTTCACTGAGCTGTTGCAGCATGGACTTTCCAAGGGCACCTTGACCCCAGATTTCCATCAACAGAGTTGCCCAAGTTACCTGCCTGCTCTTGAAATGGCAGGCAAGTAGCAGGATAAGCTGCTAGATCTGAAGCTTTTGGGCCTGAAACTTACTCTGAGGAAGATTTTTGAATAATGTTGTGTGAATTGGACCCAGAATCCCCAGATGTCCAACAGCAACCTGGACAGGTTTTCATGGGGGTCCTCAGTTCAGTGGAGCAGCACTGCCCCCTTTGCAGATCATTCAAATGGAAGGCAGTTTCATGAAGTGTACTGCTATTCTTCATCAGATAAATTGCCCTCATTTCAGTTTATTCATAATCTTTAATAACGCAGATGTTTCGCAGCAAACATTTTTCATCCTAACATATTAACCCTGACAATCAGACCAATGGGTGAATTAGTGTTTCATGGTATACAGACATAAAGGAAATGTTCTTACAGGTCCTGCAAACTAATGATGCCCATGTCAAAGGATTAATGCTACTACAAGAAAAATCGGAACAGGAAGAGAGTGATAAGAAAAATTAAGAAGAGATCTACATTTAGAGCCAGCTGTGACTTGGGTTTGTAGTAACATCAATAAATCATCATAAATTTATATGCTTAATAAAATCTCTCTAAGGAAGTCAGAACTACTTGTGCAGAACAGGAATTTTCTTCTTAAATTTCAGAATTGAATAAAAATAAAAATATCAATGAGCCGGACAGTGGTGAACGAGCTTTAAAAATACTCCACAGGTAAACAGCACAATAAACAAGACAAAACCCACCAAATTTGCTAAATTGAATAAATAATTTCAAAACAGTTTGTGAAAACAAGCCACAGCTGGTGGTGTCATCCTGAGTCATATAACAGCTTATTAGACAAGTTGCTGGGGCATAGCAGAATGGAGCAGATGCACTGGTAGGCCTTGATGTGCAGTGCAAGAAGACCAGAAGAAAGCTCTGGCACAGAGCTGCACAGAAGCACTTGCACATGTAGGAGAATGACTAAAAGCTCTCGTGAGGGGAAAATACCTTGACACTTAAATCCACTTTTCCCACAGAGCCTGAACTTAACCATCCCTACCCATGGGAGGTGCAGCCAGGGCAGGCACTGATTTGCTGATACCTACTAGGTCCAGGTTCATGTCCTGCAAACAGGAGGTGTGGAGGGAGTAAGTCAGGAGTGCATCACCTTGCTTAAAGCACTGCTAGTGCTCATTATGGAATGACCAAGCTTCATTTAGATCAGATCCATTGCCCACTCTCACTTTAGCCTTATTTACTCACCCTTATCTCTGATGATGAGGGTCTTGTGCTTAGGCAGCTGTCTGAGTCCAAGAGATATTTGTGCACAGACACATATGCCTGGTAGATTTATAGAAGCTTACTCAGCCAGGCAAACAATTCATCAAAAATACTAAAAATGGTTATTTACAAGAATTATTAGAATATAAATAAAGAATATTTCAGTAAAAGCCTGTTTCATTTTCTCATGAGCTCTTCTCCAGCATAATTTTGCAGTAATAAATAAAAGAAGCCAAATCAACTGTCAAAAAGCTATTTATTCCTACCTGCACGTACATCTGTTCAACTAATAAAGACATCACATGAGTGTCTGACCTTGTAAGACTTGTCCTAGGAAGAAACACAGGGAAATTGTACATAAATCATAAGTTTCTGTCTCTGAAAGCTCTTTCTCATTCTGAAAGACTGTTATTAAAGTCAAAAAGTGAGTATGGAAACATCATATGATTCAGGTTTAGAAAAATTTTAGACAAGTATAAATAGTTGCTTCTGTTTTGAAGTCTCAGGTGCAAAAGGGACACCAACTCTGCCTATGCTCCACTGCCAGTTGATTGCACTTTTATCTGCAGGCTTCCCATTCCTTAGGCTATGTAAGCACTCCACACAAAAGCTTCCTATTTTGTCTCAATGGAACCATAAGCAATAAACCCCCAAAATATTAAATAACAAAACTCTACTCTCTGTCTTCCTAAAGGTATGCTTCTGGAAGGGAAGCAAGTTTTAGAAATTCCATGATCAGCTTTATTATATTTTTATTGTAAACCTTCTGCTAAAGGCTGTGCTAAATTCTCTTGCAGTCTACGTACAGGATGCATATAACCTTACACTCAGGATTGTCTGCTCCTGGTGTTATGTGAGGCTTGCCTACCCAACACTTTTTCTTATTACTGCAGAGTGAATTAGAATGCAACTTGCAGCATATTAAGAACTGCACCAAATCTTCTCGTGGATCGTTACCTAATGATGTATGCAATATATATTGGCTTGCAGTAAGAATTATGTCTCTTTCCCTACCATCAAGTGAGAGACAGATCCACCTGATTCTGAAGCAATTAAGGTCTAAGATGTTGCTGAACCTTAAGCACATTAATATTGCAGTAAGTAATAATTACAGAACAGCTAGGAAATAGTTGTTGAAATATTTCTGTATGGTATACTTGAGATCTCATGCCTTTGACAGCCAAGGAAATTGATTATTTAACACCTACCAAGAATGGTCACGTATAAAGGATAAAGTCTTTTATACATCTACTTGTCTTCATTAAGACTATCAGAGCTCCACAGCTCACCAAAAATTTAATTATGTCCTAATTTCAATGAACAAACTGACCTTGGCAAATTTGGTCCTTCAAACTTCTATTCCTGTCAGGGATAATAGCCAATAGGACACTTTGAGCACTGAAATTTTCAAGTTCTTTTAGGAGATACCATAATAATGATGTTCTATAAGGTATGTTGCTCCCACAGATACAGAATAATTATTCTCTGCACTTGATGTTCACTTATCATCCACAAACTGAATCAGCAAAGAGCAACTATGGATCTGTGAGTTAACACTATAGCTTGTGCAATAATTCTCCATGTTGGCAAGCCCCAAGGTTCCAGATGAGGTACACAGAACAACTGCAGCACAGCTGTAAAGTGCAGAGGGATCCCTTCAATGTAATCAACTTCACTTGTGATATGAAAAACGTGTATATATGGTGAAGAGGTGAAAATTTACCTTGTTAATGTGTCAGATAAGCTTGGTTTGACTTTTGATGAATCATTCATGGGGGCAAGAGGAATATCCGAAAGACAGTCCAAAAGACAGCCACCACTAACAAGGTTAGAAATTAATTTATGAATGTGCTTACTCAAAGCATATGGTGCTGAAAGATCTCTATATTATTTCCTTTACTACCTTCCAGAGTGCTTTGTGTTATGAAGTTCAATTCTTTTTCCAGGAAAAAATAAAAAACATTCAGAAACTGGAAATGAGTTAGCTGTGCAACAGGTTATTTTGCCTTTGTGTAGCTGACAGCCCAAAAGAGTCCTTTAATGCTTAGACTGATTTTTTAAAAAAGACAAATCTTGTTTGCAACCCCCAGAGAGTACTAGAGTTAAGGGAGGGGCACATTACATGTAACAAAGACAAGGTGACCAGAATGGCCTGTAGAAGCTACCATACACAGGAAAGTCTTGCAGTGGAAAATGTTTGAGTACTTAGGATGCCACAGAAATATTTAAATTATTTCTGAACAAATTCAGCATTTTCATTGCAGAAAGACAGGTTCGTAATACGCTAGTCATTTACTAACTCTTTCTGTTGAAATACAAATCCATTTCATGGCTTTGTGGTATAGGGTCTCATCTTCAACTCTTAATATTAGAAGAGATCTTATTCATTGCATAAGATCATGCTGAAAAATATTACTCTCATAATAAAGCCATCATCAAGGTCAGCTCAATGTCAACAACTCAGAACAGAAAAAAATTTGGTTCAGTGAGGAGTTACAAGAAAATAATAGCAGAATAAATATTGTACCATTGTCACAAAAAATATGTATTGCCTCTTCAAAGATGATGGGATATGCTATTACATATATGCCAAAGCTGCTGCTGCACAACATGTATTTCCATTTTTCTTTTTTGAAGGGAAATAAGGAACCAATTGCAGAGCAGCTCAGTATGCCTGAAATTGCCTCGTGTTATGATTAGATGTCCAGATCCCACAAATTCAAAGCCACATGGCTGCAATTATGGCAAGTACAATAGGCAGGACATAAAAACATCCAGCTGATGTCGACATTGATTTCTTCCCTCCCAGATAGTAGCAATGTTCTGTGTAACTCAAACAAACTCAAGGGGACATTTCTTTATTAAAAAGACATTGTAAGTGATCTGAGAGAGCTCAAGTAGCTCTTACACATTTTCTGTAGGTGAGAAAACAGAATTTCATGCAGGTGAAATATGGACACTGAAGTTGTTCAGTGGTGCTGCTCCTCTGCAAGTGACAGCACCTCTTGAGAGACCATGCTAAGGAAGAGATTGTGTTTCCCTTCCTTGTCAGAAATCTATGAGGTCTTCATAGATCCACAAACTTCGGACAAAGTGCATTTCATTCTGGCAGTGAGAATTTGTGATAATGCATCAAAATGTCAGTGGTGACATCTATATTACTTGGGGCTTTTAAAATAAATGTTGTCGATCACAAACCCATGGAGGGTGCTCAGAAACACAGCTTGAGTTTGGAGGACAATGCTAAATGCTGATACATACCATGGCAATGTAGATATAATTTATTCTCAGGTCTGCAACAGAAATAATACCATACATAATTTCAAACATTGTGGAAAACCTACAACATATTTATGACCAGTTTCACATAGCAGTTTGGCTTAAATTTTATGGAAATATTTGATTTGCATCACAAGAAATTCTCTGTTTTATTGCACCCAATAGCTTTAAAAATCATGAAACTTATTTTGGAGCTTATAAATGTAAAAAATTTATGTATAAAACACATCTATATATGCATAAAATACTCCAGCATTAAACTCATAAACAGCCTATAAAAGGAGAAAAATATTTACACATTACTCACAATAGATTATTCTTGTCAAGCATATGCTTCAATAACTCCACAAAAATTGCTGCTAGCTGAACCTTCAAAAAACCTCCAAAGAAAAGTAAAAGGATCTTNAAAAGATGCATTTTTGTGAAAATATGGGGTATTTCATTCTGTATCTTTTGATCATGATTCTATGAAAATAAGACCAAACTAGTGTGAAATACGCAACTACACCCCCTAAATAGTCTTATATTTGCATTACCTTAAAAAATCTATTATGAAGTGGAGGAGTTCATTGAAAAAATGCTGTATGCTGTAGAAAGGATGAGAAACAGCTTGGTTTTCCTTTGAAATGGAAAATGTGTTTATTCAAATTGCTTCATTATCAGAAGCCAGCAGCAGAAATGGAACTCAACACTTTCACAACACAATTGAAGCAAGAACCACACACATCTCTAAATCAGCTCTCATCTCTAGAGAAAACCTGGCAGATTACAGCATTTCCTTGCCACCAGATGTATTTTTTCCTCACCTAACCATCCCTGCAATCCAGACAATTGATCAGACTCTTAGTTAAAACTAATGTTATTACAAACCATAGATAATACATTAGCTGCAGCTCACATGGATGACTTTTCTGGCTTTGTATGCTTTAGCTTTCTAACTGACATTGATTTCTAACTAACTTTAATTTCTATTCTAACGTGACTATTGGACCTCTTTGCCTAACTATGTAAATGTATGTAATATGTAAATGACCCTTTATTGCTCAGCCCAAGGTCTCTGCTCCAGCACAGGCTGACTTGCTGTTTTGGGTGGGAAACAGGCTGTTGCTGTTCTCTTTGAGAAGCAGAGGGCTCTGAGACTCGGGGCTCCCTGAGTCCAGGGCTGTGGATCAACACTGCCAGTTTGCAGACCACCTCCCACCCTGAGTATACCTGTGCTGTGTAGGATCAAGCTGACTCAGCCCAGGGAGGGCCAGAGGCCAAGCAAGGTGTGGGCCAGCAAAGCCTGGGTGGCAGAGAAGGGCTTTGGTGTGTGTTTAACAGGTACCAAGAACAAGGACTTCTCCCATGTTGTGTTATAGTGTGGATTCAAGACTGAGGCCCCTTTCAGGTACTCCATTTGCATAAGATGTATACTTAGAGTAACATTGACAAATAGATCCATCCAAGGATGTTTTTGACCAGAATGGCCACTTTTCTGCCAGCTGTAACATCCAGCTTATTAAATTTCTTTCATAATTACATCAGTTTCATTCTAGCACTGCTTGGTTACCTTCCCAAGGTTGCTCCAGGAACTTAACTCTCTGGTACATGCAAACTCTCCTCTTGTATCAGATCAGTAGGTGTCTTTTTCTCCATGACTTAACTGTGCTTCATTAAACTTAAGTCATCTTGTGTCATCTTACTTATACTTATGTCATCTTTTCCCTCTGGCTTAAGTAATTGTCCACCCTCCATAATATGCTATATTCACTTCCCTATTCACAGGTATAAATCTTGCTACTAATACCATCAATCTATTTCTGCTGTCCCTCATCCTGACTTCATCCACTGCTATGTCTGTTTCTACAAGTTTTTCCTCTTCCTGTGCTCTCATTCTCCAAGAATTTAATTGTAAGTTATTTATCAGAAGTCTTCATCACAGGAAGCCTTTCCCTTGGAGAATCACACCCCAGCTCCAATGCCAGGAATATTTGAAACAGAGGGAAAACTCAGAGCCAGGGACATGAGTGATGTGAGTATGGGGTTGTTTACAGAAAGGAATGCCCCCCACCCTGCATCCTGCAGCAGCACAGCAGTGTGAAGTCCAGACGTGGGACAGGAGAATTAGACTCACTCAGCTTCAAACTGCAGCCCCACAGGGGGAGGAGATGATGGCAAGTGCAGGGCAGCATCAGGTGCACAGGTGGTAGAGTGCAGAATTTCCATTATGAGGTCATTTTGGAGCACTTATCCACCTGCTTGTATGGTGATTCCCTACTCTGCTTAAAACATCTTCAGACTACATGCAGAAACTCCACAGAAAGAATCCTAGACCACAAGGAACAAGACTGATCTGCTCATCAAGGACAAATTGTTTAAGGCCTTTCTATTCTCTGTTCTCTGTTTACTGACCTTTCAGCTCTTTATATCTTCTTTTTACCATCCATGACAACTATAACATTATTCATCATACCTTTGGGTCCTCCCACAATGTCTAGAGCTACTTACAAATCCCACAAAAGAGCTTTGTCACAGATTTAATGTCAGGCATTCCTGTAACTTCGGCTGCATATAAATCATACCTGATACTGGCAACACAATTTTCCTTTCTCCTCATAGCAGTATAATATTTTTATTAGGGTATGTAAATCTAGATGACACATGGCCTTGATCTCCCATTCTGCTGGTGTTCTTATACCATAAAAGCTCTTACTTTTATTGGATATGCCAGAGTTCTCCTCTAGTATTTTTTATTGGGGCTGATTCAGTATTCATTGGGCAAGAGACAGCCTGATTTCTGATTTTTATATGTTCCAGGTAAGCCAGACCTTTTGAACCTTTGTCAAAAAATCCTCACCTAGCAGACAACTACATAATCATCTCCTGTTCCCTTTTTCCTGCCTTTACCCAAATAAGATACCAATCATTCTTTTCTCAGGTTTTCATTATTCACCACCACCTCAAAGTCCTGGGACTTTTGATTTCCAAATTTTCACCTCCACCTTAACAAGGAAGCAGAGATGCTTCTGGTAAGTTATTGTAGCTAACCATGCAGCCATGACTCTCCCACACAAAACAGAATTTTCATATTTCAGCTGGCACAGAGTAGTTGGCTTCCAACTGGACAGCTTCTTGTAGCTCCCCATGCTTGCCCACTGATTTCCATACATGTGGATTTACAAGCTGTGGCCATTCCCACTTTCAGCCATTAACACTCAACTTTGTGCACTCCAGGGAAAAGTCACACCACCCATTGATCAAAGGACAATATTAAATGCTTCTTTGACAAAAAACCAAAAAAACCAAACAAAGCCAAAAAACCAAACAAAGCCAAAAAACAAAAGCCCCACCCTTCTCACGTTTAACTTGTGTTTAGCAGGATGCACAGTGGTGCTGCCATGACACTATTATGACTGTGCAAAAATAAACCTGTCACCCAGCTCCACATGTAGCCAAGTGTTCTTAAAGTACTCCCACCGCATAAGCAGCAGCTTAGCACCTGCCAAGTCACAACATCAGCTCCAGTGTGATTTGCATCATCTGCTCTAAATAGTCAATAGCTGTCCCCACACAATCTTTCAAGCATTTTCCTGCTGAATTACTCCAAAGTCAAGCTCCAAGGAATGGTGAGAACACATGTGAAAATATATTTTTATTGTTTTTGAGCTGACAGAGGTCCTTCTCCCAAACTTCTCTGAAATCCATGTTTAATTCAAACATCCTGGTGAGTGATGTGTAGGTTTGTTGCATACTGTGGCAATCCAAGGAACCTCAGTGGATCACAAAGGTCATTTTGAAGAGCACCATTAGAGGTGTAACAAGGCTGTTGAAAGGACAGCACCCTAGTTCTGTTGGAAATATTGTTATTTCTGGCTATTCTCTGGATAGAGCCTTCCTTTCACTGCTGCAAAAGGAAAACATATTTTCCCATACATTGATTAGCAGCCAGTCCATTGAACAGATCTTCCAAAATGGAAAAACAGTTTCATCTCCTCTGCAGAGTCTTGAGTTCCCCTAACACACAGAAATGTAAGATATTTTCAAGATAGTGGAGACCATACACTGCTTCTTAGGGATGTGCTTCCACTGCAAGGCTTTGGTGACAGGCTGAGGGCAACACACGGGGAAGGAATAAAGAAGCCAGGTGTACTACAGCTGGTCAGACACTCCATAACCCATGAAATTAAACTAATGTTTTGCCTGCTCAGAATTAAAACTGACACAAATATTGAACTGCTAAAATCTAAAAAAAGCCATAGACTTTGATACTTACATTGTTGCAAGGAAATTCTGGTTTTTAAGCCTCCATGGCTCAATAAAACCCTGAAAAGATGGTGTTTTGTCCTTTTTTTTTCAATTAGTGTTAAAGGCAGGAGCGTATATTCAGAATAAATGGAAATCTAGAAATGGCATTCATATCATCTACACTGTTTGCTCAGGAAGTAAAAGGAAAAAATCAGTGCCTGCCATATATTTTATGTAATTCTTAACTATGCACTTGCTAGGACTGCATTAACCTTGGCTGTATTTTTGTTGCCAAGGGGAAATGGATGTCTAAATCTTTGATGTTTGTCTTGCCTCCTTCATTCTGAATATTTCCATATGATGCCCAGATCCATCTTTTTCTAACAAAATCCTCACTGCTTCTGGTTATTCACAATTTGACTTTCAGTTACAGGACTTGCCACAGTTTATTATTATTTTAGGATGTTTGAAACAATTCATTGAGGTTTGCATCAAGTAGGAAAATGTCACCTGGATGCAAAACAAGTTGTGTTACCTGACTTCCTGAATTTCTCTTTGGTTCTGTCCAGGGTTTTGAAGGTAATGAGCATTCTTGTTTGAATATCCAAATGGAAAAGGGAGATATTTTGGTGCTTGTTAAGACTAAAAAATTAGATTTAAAATGTGATTAAAAAAAAATAATTCAAACAATTTAAAAAATATTGAGCCCAGATTTACAAAATTAATAAGTAACATATCCCATTCCCAGCAATACATTTTTTCCCATAGAACTGTTTGCACCTATATTTGCAAAATGAATATGAAATTTTGTAACATTCATAAATGCATGCTTTAGACCAGGCCTTTTTTGAGGAATAAGTCTGATGTGTTTGTTGAAAGACTTAAAGTACTTCTTTCCTTAATACAGTTAAAATTTTACAAATATATTACTATTGAGTAATATTAATAGCTGTGTTTAAAAGTCCAGTGTTGTTTATTTGCCTGTTTTTTGCCTGGCTTATGAATAGTAAAATTAAATATCCTTCAGTTGAATATGTGGAATGTCTTTCTGTGTGCCACCTTCACTCCCAAACTATAATGTAAAGACCAGGAATTCTATGAAAGAAAAACCCTATACATGAGTCATCAAGAAAATAGTTTGCCTTGCTATGTTTTTATAAGTCTTATGGAAGGTTGTATTTATTTAATTATTTTTTTTCTTGGCCAATGGTTATTCTTCATTGCATAAGTTGGTAGCATTTCAGAAATTGCTCAGGAAGAAAAAATACTCTTTTGTTAAAAACATCAGATCCTAGTCCTTCTCCTTTAACCTATATGGAGGAAGTGTATTTCACTCTGTGAGAATTCAGTTCCCTGGGTGCTGGGGGATGCTGTCTACCAGTGGGGAAGGTGCTGCCAAGCAATTTGGGAAGGAGCAGGCTCTGAAATCTGCAATGTGCAGACTTCACCAAGAGCAAAAGGGCAGGAGTCTACTGGTGAGCAGTGGGCTTACTTGATACTTAATTTTTAATGAAGTAAAGAGAGACACAAGCATTAAAAATCCCATTCTCTTTTTGAAAAAATGCCATCATTTTCTTTTTTTTTCCCTCAATGTTCTTCTAGTGCCAGAAGAAACTCTTATGCATTATTTATAAATAGTCTTTCTTTACTGCTTGAATGTTTTTTTCCCATCTTCTTGGCAAGATGATAATTTTTGGGTTCTTTCTGTTTTGGATACCCAATCTTTCAATCTAGATATTTCTCAATTTTTATTAAAAAATACCCTGTATATTTTTTAAATCATTGGATATTTCCTCAATGCTTGTCTGATGTTTAATGGCTATGATTTTCTATGACAACTGCAAGATCTGTGCCCAGCCATCATAGCTGCATAAAAGGTGACTGACAGCTTTGCCTCCTCAAATTTTTGTAAAGGATTCAAAGGAGGAGATAATATGATAATTAAATTCCCTAATTTAAGTTTCCCATTACTCTTTGTGGAATAGCTTATCTTGAATGATGGGCAAAGCTGAAAGTTCTCAATGCCTTTAGGATCTTCAGCAATGGGAAGTGAGTTTTAATACCTCACTGGCTTCTAAAAGACACTTTGCTTGCAGACTTAAAAAAACTCAGAGTAGATAAGCCATCTTTAGCCAACTCTGTTGGGGGAAAAGAAAGGAAAAGAGAAACCAGAAAATTATTATGTTATTAATAACTTTATTTTTTTTCTTGTAGTATAAATTCATAGACTGAATTGATGTGATAACAGAGTGGTTGAGGCATCTATGAGCAATGGAGAGAGGACTTTCAAGATACAGGAAAAAGTTTTCCTCTGTTACAGCTTCAAGAATGATATGTCAATCCTTTTGCAATAGATTGAACATTGCAAAATTTGCACTGGCTACAGCAGAAGAAAGAATTCACATCCATTTCAACCAGTGTTCTACAAACAATGATTAAGACTCACCCCTGTGAAATAAATGAATGTTGTCACTCTCACTTTATAGACAAGAAAACTAAGCTACAGAGGAACTGTAGGATTTGCTTACTGCTGCATGCAAAGTTGAGTACAAACCAGGCCCTTGTCTTGTAATCTGTCTCCTTAATAACTAGACCACACATCCTTCCTAAATAGGAAATGCTGTCTGGACTCTTTAGAGATATATCTACTTGGCAAGTCATATACTGGCAAAAATTCTTCTGTGACACATGTACCCTAAAATACTTCTGAAGTCAAAGCAGAATTTATAATACAGATTGTTTGGGGTTTTTTCACTCACAGATTTCTTAAATGTTTAGGAGAGAATTTTTAATAAGTAAAAATCAGACGTAAACAATGGAAGTGACTGGGTGAAAGGTCTGTGCCTTTAGAGGCTCAGAGAAGACACATAAAAACATACTCTTTGAGGAAAAATTCCCTGCCTTTTACAGCTACAACAAAACACCATGGATCACGACACCACCATTTATTAGATGCTGTTTCCCTGATTGCTTTAGACACCAAAAGTTGCCATAGCCAGTAATGACCACTCTAGAATGCAGCATCTGTAAAACAGACTATGGATGGGCTGGCTCAAATGTCTCAAGCCATGCAATTACCTTTCAGCAAATATTCCTATTAGAAGTTTGTCTTGATCCATGCTGCAGTCTGGCCTGTTAAACACAGGCCCTTCTGCTGACTGTAACCTCTTAAGCAATCTCCATGTCCTCCTGTTCATGGCTATTGGGGTGGGATCAACCTGGCCATAGCTGTAATGCCTCATCCCCCTTGTTTGGATGCAGAGCGTTTGCTGCAAATTTACAACCAACAGACAAAAGCAGGAATACTTGTGTTGCAGCCAATTCCGTCTTAAAGACAATTAAAGGCAATTATCTTATGCCAAATTTAAATAGGTTAAGTGAATCACCCAGTAGGCTCCTACTTCTCTCTGTTTGCAATTTGGGAAGCTGAGCTTGCACAGCTCAGTTTTGCCAGGTGAGAGGGACCCCAGCCCTGGCAGCTTTGGTGAATTATGTAAATGGTTTTACATTTTCTTTACATGTTTTGTTGTTGTTTTTTTCCCTGACAAATATCCTGAAGTCCTGATAAGCAGTTGCTCCTTTCCTTCTCCCACATGGAGAACTGTCAGACCCGCTCTTGGAAATCTGTAACTCCCTCCTATGCCAACCACTAATGGCAGTCACTACCCCAGTGACACATTCCTGAATACATACTCTGTTTTGTTCCCTTCCAGCAGGACAACCTCTTTGCACTTTCATGTGAAAAAAAGAGAGAGTAGAAGTCAGAAAGATGAGGACAGGAACACTGAGAAAAAGGAGTGATAGATGAGAATCATCTTGCAAGCACTGAACTTTGTCAAGTTCAGTGCAACAAGGCTGGCACAACTTTAGTGGGATGTATTTTGAGAAACTTACCAGCAGTCATTTCATCAACAGAACATCCAGGCATTGACAACTCTCAAGTGTGTCCTTCTCCTCTGACTTATCTCTGTTGATGATCTGGTTAAAGAAGTTAAGACATCTTTCATTTTCAATTGGTGTCATTTCATTCATTCTGGTGGCTTTTATCAAGGAAGGCTTGTCAGAGTAGAGCATCTAATTTTTCTAAGTTTTCTAAGTTCAGGACAAGCATTTTTTGCCATTTGATCAATCTCAGATGTCTTTTTGATTAGATCTGAAAGGAAAGTAATGTTGCCAATCTGCAGGGAATGTAATTTAAAAGAAAATATAAGTGCTTTTGAGCTTATCCAAGCCAAAGTCTGTGATGTTACCTGAAAGAGAGATGTTCCATGGATGTTTGTTTGCACTTACTAGCTCTGGAGTCCCCGGGGCAGCTCTGCCTGGCAGCCTGCTCCAGGACCACTGAGCTCAGAAGCTTGTCCAGCCCTTCCAGATGTTCTCTTTTTTTTCCCTGCAATGGGCCAGAGAAAGATCTTACAGATGGATTGTTTAGACTGTTCAGCAGAGACCAGAAAAAGTTGCTGCCGAATCAGCCTTAACAGTGCTGAAGTAGAAGCTCAATAAATTGCTGCTAGGGAGCTTGTTTTACTGATATGTCTCATTTGCCCTCAAAAGTCTGCAGCATTTCTAATACATGGTACAATAGCAGGGTAACTGATGAAATCAGAAAGAAATAAAAATGCTTTGTACTTTTGGTCCAGTTTCCCTCTCTGCAATCAACATGAGGTTTGTCATGACTTCAAAGGGAGAAGAAACAGGTCTCTTGTTTGAAGTTTAGCTTGCACGATTTTGAAGCACTCTATGATGGCTCAAATGCAAGATGAAAATTGAAGGGTTGAAAACCTCAATTAAAAAGAAAATCAACAACCTGAACCCTTAACTTTAAAGTCATAAAGAAAGCTTTGGCTCTAAAGAATTTCTCTGAAAACCCTTCTGGGACAAATTATTGTAACTGTTAGCTTTGCACCAATGAGCAGTCACTTCCACTGGAAAGAAAGAAAGCAAAATAAAAGGAAAGAATTTTCATTTTGATTGTGTTGATTCATCATTGTTTAACAGTGAAAATAGAAAGAAAGAAAAGGCAAAAAAACTTTCTAGCTGCTATAAGGCAGATCTACTGCTGATTTCATCTTCTTTAGATCAAAGCAAAGAAAGAAGAGACTTATCTGAAGTGCCCTAGTGAGGGTTCCTCTGAAATAAACAAGTGGCCCTGTAGGAAGAGAAAGAGATTTTCTTCTTGCTTTTGTTAATCACAATTCCCTCAAAGAGGAAAAGAGAGGAAGAGAGACAGTGCTCTGGCATGCTTTTCTGTGCTCCTCTAGCCCAGCAGAATTATTTCAGGCTGGATTACCCTGGCTGACACAGTGTCTTCTGCTCTCTGCTTGGTTGGGCTTATAACTGAGGAAGCACTCACTGGCTCCTTCAAGATTTTCCTTCTCCCTCTTTCTTTCACACACAGTGCAGGATTCAGCAGAGAAGTGTGGCCTGAACATAGGATCAGAAAACTGACAAGGGTGGGAAATATTTTAACACATTTGTACAGACATTGTCTTCTTAGAGGTTACTGTATGGACTTTACGTGGGAAAGAAAAGACAGAAAAAATTGACCAGGATAAATGGCTGATATTACTGAAGTCCTTGCAGGCATTGGCTTTGACATCAGAGAAGGTGTCTCATCTGAAGGGTAAATCTGTTCAGAATAGCTATCAGAGGGCTGATAAATAGCAGCCAAGGTGACAAAACAATTATATAGTAATTTCCATATCCTTTGTGTTTATTTAGTAGCACATTTAATCATTTTGTAAACTATTGGTGCATCTGAGATAATGAACACTATATGGAGATAGATGAAGGGACAGTGATGATACATGTCAGCCTACAATAGATACAGCAGTCAGCGTTAATCAATGAAAACACTGCTATGATGAATCTGAAAAGATGCTCTTACAAATACTTTTTCACTTTTCTTGAGAAATGTGTCACAACTTCCAATATTCCAGCTTGTCAAGACATGACAGATGAAGTGTCACTGCACGATTAGTAATAGAGAAGGGCAATGGTTATGTTAAATAAAATCTGAACCACCATTCCTGATGCAGACCCAGTCACTGAGTGTCTGAGAAAGACCGAGGACGTGTGAGACACCCATCTTCTGTCATTCCCTGTTGCATCATCCTTCACTGAACCAGTCTCCACTCACTCTCTCATGCTTAGAATCATCTGTTTTCAGCCCTGATTCCCCTGCATATACCTCTCCCTTTCATGGGGAGCATCATGACCCTCAGGTAAAACCTCTGCTGGGTCCTGGTCCCCATCAGTTTGGAGTGGGTGTCCTGCAAGAGGCTAAAACTAAACCAAAACTGCAGGACTCAGCTGGACTGGGACTATGCTTGTGTTGGCAGAGGAAGAGGTAAGAGCAGTTGTGCCTGCATGCCATGTAGTGCATGTACCATCTGCAACCAGAGCTTTCCTAGCCTGTAAATCCCTGTTTGCCCCCAGGATGTGCTAAACAGCAGCCCAGGATGGAGTTTTTTCAGAGAAATTTGCTGAGAAGTTGCAGAGAAGCAAAAAGGAGACACATAAGGAATTTGCTGTAAAAGATCAACAAGAGCCAGCTGAATGACTGGCTTACCAGCAAATAGATGACACTGAACAGACATAAGAGAAGGGAAACCTTGAGATTAACCCCTAATGACAAGAAGTAAGAGTAGGTATACACCTGCTTGCATTTATTTTTTGTAGGTGCAGTATATAGCACAGCCGAGAAAACAATTCAACAAATGATGCCATCCTTAATATTATTATTGTAAGTTAATTAAAAATTAAAATTTATGTCTTTTTTACTGCCTTTTTACTAGCTTTCCTCCGTAGAGATCTTTCTCTTCCTTTCACATCATTAGGAAAAAATTTCCAGCTTTCAAAGAGTTAGTTGCCGGATTCATTTTTGATGAATTATTTCCATTTCTTACTCACTACCACCTTGCAGATTATGCCTGAGACTTTAGTAGCTTCCCATCAGAAATTAGTTCAGCTCCCCTTAGGCACCTTTGAGAATATCAGAGTAGAAGAAGTAGGTAAGATTATTTTTTAAAATTTTTAGTTTACAAAAAAGGAGGAGTTGGGGAAGAGAATCTTTTAAAAGGGAATGGAAGTATTATGCTGAGAAGAAAAGTGAAATATGATGAGTTTCCAGGAAAAAAGAATTAAAAAAGGAAAGCATTGGAAAGCTTCTAAGACTATAAACATCTCTTGCTTCTGTTCCCTCCAAATTTGAAGGACATTGTTAAATGCTGTGGAGGCACATTCAATTCTGAAAGCAGTTCCCAGAACAATAGCACCTATTAATTGGTAGAACTGGGAAAGAGGCATCCCACCCTCTATGATTAAGGCCATGTGCTTCTGGCCCTAAGGACTTATAGGAATGAGGGTTTAAAGTGGTATATTTTCTCACCAATGCTTGTCCTTGGTGCTGCATAAATAAGTAAGCCTCAGTGTTCCAAATGCAGGATAGTAATTTGAAACATTAGGTGTACTATACTGACCAAATTGTTCTCTTTGAAGATACTCTTTTATAATTTTGATCAGTAAATCTAATAACTTCTTTTTCTGGAGCACTTTATCTCTCTCTAGGTCAGACTTATAAATTTTTAACTGTTTCTACCCTGTAGTCAGACTGGTAAATTTATAACTGCCTTTATGGTGCTCCACTATAGTCATCCCATGTATGACTGTACTGGTTTTTGCTGGTTTCACAAGCTTCTTTATCTTAGTGTCATATAACTTATGGCTTTTCTGGCCATCAATTCATAGGTTTCTCTTTTCAGAATAACATAATCACAGAATTAAAGTTATCATCATGTTTATTGTTGCTATTAGATTGGTCTTCTATATAGCTGAATTCCTACTCACTCCAGCAGAATTACAACAAATAACATTTTCCCCTATGAAATATAAATAATACCTTCTTTGTCTTCCAGAGCTGAAGCCAAACGTTTCATATCCTCTAATTTTAGAAATTTTCTCCTGACAGATTGAAAATATCTGGGTTTGATGTCAATCTATGTGTTATCCATTTCCACAAGCGTTCAAGTTATTGTCTCCAAACACTACTGTTCTCCACTTGATCTTGCAAAAGGACCTGATAGCTGTGGTCAGAAATAGCTCATATGAAGGCACTGTGTCCTCATATCTACACAGTAACACAGAAGCCCCACTAACTGGTTTTTATCCACTGAGTTTATTCCTACTCATCCCTTTCAATTTTTTTCTTGAGTGGCTTTTTCCAACTCTGCCTGATCTAACAATCTATTCTTTATACCATGAATAGGCTATCAGCCAATTTTGGCTCTCCTGGGAGGAAAACAATGTCTATCTAGAAGGATAACATCTAGATTTTATAGCACCTCCCTGGATTTATTATAAGAAAAGCAATCATTTACAGCAACATGTTAAAAAATCTTTTCTGTTATTTCAGAGTTTTAGGCAGCTTATTCCTACTCAACTTTAATTTGGTTCAAACGTTTTCTCAGTTAAAATTAACAAAGCACACAGATGCTTCTCCTTCTAACCCTCTGCCCCCAAAATATTTTCTTTCTTTCGTTCATATTTTAACATAAAAAGCTTCATGTCTTGCCATTGAAGACAATAGATCTTATAATATTTCAAGTCTCATTTGAGAATAAAATGCACTTCATGATCTTTTCTAGCCTAGCAGTCCAACAGGGACAGAGATATTCTCTTTCTTTCAACCCATTCCAAGGAGCAATCTCATCTACAGCATACAACCCTACTGCAAAGCAAAGTCAGGACATACAGCATCCTGTTTCTACTACCCAGTTCTTTACTGCTTTGAAGGTGATTAAACTTGTTCTGATAAATGTTCGTTTTAGAAGAGATCATGTTTAGATAAAGCTTTTTTGTGTCACATTTTTCCAGGAAAATGAAAATATGAAAGTCTGTTTTGTCAACTCACTTTTTTGCATCATATTTTTTTCAGTAAAGTAGTAGAGAATCAGACAAACAACATGGAGGGCAGAAATGGGTGTAGAAGAAACCTCAGCTTTGTAAAACATCAACTGAAAATTTCTGGTTGTATAAGCAACCATTTTCCAGACTTGTGGAATAAAAATGTTGACTATTTCAAATAATTTCCCCCAATTTTTTTTTTTTTTTTTTTTACTAGATCTAAGAATTTTCTCTGGTCTTTAGGCAATAAATGAGTTAATTCTCATTTGTGTTTAATTTCTAATGAGATATATCACTCAGCCTTTCTAAATGCAAATCATATTTGTTATATAAGAAAAACTCATTCTGCAGTCAAAATAGCCTGAAAGACAGGCCAGGTATTATTATAAAATTACTTCATTTTACTGGAAATAGTTACGCCTGGAAAGTCAAGAATAGAATTTGTCAAGAAAATCAGTCTATTCCTAGGTCTGTGACAAAGATATATATTTCCTTTTTTAAAAAAACCTTTTCAACTAAAAGGCATGTGATGTCAGTAAGAGACTTAGAAGAAAAACATGCTAAATTCAAACCAAATTGGCATTTGCAGAGCAATTGTGTGCCCTGAAAAGTAGAGAAGGACACTGAGTTCCCCCAGTCAGCTGATGGCCTGGAAGGAGATAATCCAGTCCATGAGATGTTCTGTCTGAATGAATGTCCAGAGCAGTAGGGTGAATTAGGCCAGGGTCAGCACTGTGCTAGCTCCTCTATCCTTGGGACTGGTGCTGGCACCTGCAGAGCATTGTCCTGCAGTGTGGATGCATTCCTTAGCTTGCAGCTGCCTTGGAAATGCTTTTTGGTGTGTGCCAACCTCCCTCTGGAGCTGCCGTCTTCCGAAATACCTGTCTTCAGCCATCTAACTTGAATTCCTGAACCTTGATGTGATGCCACAACTCTAGAAAGTCCCAGTTCACTTCAAATTATATGTACATTTCTGAGTTTTAACATTCCTTTCAGCAAATGCATCACTCGAAAAAGGGATGTTAAACCAGAAAGACACAAGCCAAACCTACAGATTTCATATCTCAATGGAAACATTTTGACAAACTCTGTGTTCCTCCTGGCACAAATGCATGTCTCAGCAATATTCAGACCTTTTCTTGAATTTCATGTTTTGACTGAAGAGAATATTATAGCAATTGATTTGGAAATCTGAGACTATATCTGACACAGGAAGCAGCAGCTCCACCCCACACAAGTGCTCCTCAGTCTTCTTAAGGTCCCACTCTCCCTTCCTTGACAAAACCATCACAGGACCAAAGAAGCAAAGAAAACTTACATAAAGATGTATTAAGAGTATCATCTACCAATTACTGTGTCTGCAGCTTCTACGAGTAAGTCAGTATCAAGTAAAACTCTGCAACTACAAAAATGTGGAAGTTGTTATGATGTGTGAGAATGGAGGTACCCCCCCAGGTTCCTTGCAAGGTTCCACATTGGCCAGGCTCTGCAGGTGTCCCTAGACAGAAAGACATTGTCCACTGTTGTATTTAGCTTGTCAGTGGGTGTCAAATCTGTGATGTCCCCTTGGCTTATTTGTATTTTGTTATTGTGATGCACTAAGGATGTACAAACAATTTCTCTTCAGAAGCCAGTCTCCTCCTTATCCAGAAGGACTGTATGGAGGTTTTGGGGTAACTGTTGAATGCCCTTGACTTTCACTTTTCTTTCAGTGAACCTGTATACCCACTCTAGCATACCAATTCAGTTTTCTAGGCTACATAAAGTCTCTTCCAAGGAAAGAATGATACTAAGGTGCTTTGCTTATCAAATTTTTCTACTTGCTAAATTGTAGCAGCTCCTTATATCTTGTATGGAAGCATAATTTTCATTATGCTTGTTTCATCCCTTGACACTTAGAAATCCAGCTGCCACTTTTGTCCTTCTGCTTTCCTCAAGGCACCAAGACCTTATTCATATGTCCAGCTTGGTTCCATATTCTAAAGACTAAAAAGTCTGTAATTCTAAACAGCATTTCTTGTGAAGAAGAAAAGTTGACAAGAGAGTGAAAGCTCTTTAGGACAGTAGGTGCTAAAAGGTCTGATATAATGGCTAGAAGAGAAAATCCTATGGTTTTTCTTTTCTCCCTAGTCATATGTGTGCTTGCTATAAAACTAAAGTGCTTTATGCCTCCTTCCACCAGCATGGTACCTCTGTACCAAATAGAGTACAGGTCTGAGACATGGAGTTATTTAAAATCTCTGAGCGTAAAAGTTCAATTCATTCTTGTCTGTTTTGAAAACCATATTTTGCAGGAAATATGGAAAATGTTCCATTCTTATAATAAAGACAGGAATCAAGAGGAATATCTGCTACCATGCTCTGAGCTTCCCTTGTCAGATGAAGAAACATGAGCCACAGAGTGTATGAACAAATTCAGAAAGATAAACTATTCTTCACTCTTTTACCATAGACTATCCTCTGGCTTTAGCATATGGCCAGGATATCACACAGAACAACAGTTTCTTAATATAGATTAGGAACAGCACTGAGCCAACTGCAGTTTCAAATCCATCTGCCCATGCAAAAATAGTTTTTCACTGGGATCTTCCTTCTAATGCTGAATTATTTCTGCCCACAAACCCCTTCTTCCCAAATAACTTATGAAACAATGCACTTTAAAAAATGAAAAGAAACAGAGGGCTCCTGCCACCCAGTGTCCCTACAGTGGCCTGTCATTAGGCATGAGGCTCACAGTCTTCCAAGGTCCTGTCAGGACAGCTTTATAACGCTTATCGTCATTGTGTTGATTCTGCATTCTGTGAATATCCATATGCAAGCTTTCTCCTGTAATCAGATTTCTCAGAGCAGACTAGTGTCTATGCAGAGTCCCTCCATGGTCTGTAACATTCAGCACCTTTTGAAAGATCTATGGCAGTCTCCAGATCTGCACCCACTTGACCATTTCTTAATTTTCTTGTTGCCTATCCAAGATTTCTCATTCTAAGGGGGAAAAGAATTGTACTAGCTTTTTTGGGTGCTGGGGTTTTTTCCTCAATCTGTTTTTTGTTCTCTGGGGTACTTTTTCCCCCAGTTTTCCTATTATTCTTTCCAGACTTATGATATTCTTACTCAAAATTTCTTTTTTGCATGATAATAAAAATACATCCACCATATTTTCAATCTCTTCTAACCATTATCAACTCAAAACTAACTACATTTCCTTCCAACAGGAACAAGACTTATTCAGCAATTTGTCGTGAGTTTAAATGTTTCTTCTCTAAATTTTCTGATGAAAACATTACTCATATTTGTAAAAGGGAGTGAGGGTGTGGGATTAGACACTTTAATATGACTGCTTTCTCTTTTGCATTTTGAATTCAATACTGCAGATCAGGCACTGCACTGCAGCATGCTTCCCAAAACTCACAGGAGCCCAGTTCTCATCACTCTTGTTTTTGCTGTCTATTGGTTTAACTCCATGCAAGCCTAAGAGATTATACCAATAAAAACTTCAGATGACACATTAGAGAATCAGGTCTATATTAATTTGATTTCTACAAAGCCAAATCTTTTCCTAACTCAGTTCAAAGCATTCAGAATTGTTTCTAGCTATTCTTCCAAATTATTCCGTTCAATTTGGAGCCTGCTGTTGAAGTACCTCATATATAGCTCAGCCCCTTCTGTGCTTTGGCTGCATTTTAGTGAGCTGCCTATCATATACATCACTCCTGGAATGGAGAAAAACTTTTTCGACAGGCAGAAAGGAAGCTGTATAAGCTGAAGTGGCTGTATGAAGTTTCTTACTCATAGGTAAGTAGCTATAAGGAAATGAGATTGAAATAAAATACTACATTAACAAGTTAACAGCCTATGTAAATCATAGCTGGCCATCACCCATTAACTCAAGAGTATCTATTACAGAAGCCTTGGACTTTCAAAAAACAAAGTTAGAAATGAGTCAGAGGCTCAAAGTGCTTTCTGGTAATTAAATCATTGTCAAGATACACATTACAGATTCATCGAAGAAGGATGAGATTTATGTTTTCCATTAGCTGTTGAAATGGTCCATTAGCTGTTCTTGGTCCCCAACAGGAAAACTTTGTAGGCACACAGTTTGTGGTAATTGGGGGTTGCAGCCGAGCCTCATCCCCAGTGGGTAGAGCTGTGAAAAGCAGGTGAACAGCACTGACAGCAATGAGCCATGGAGTGCCCAGGTGCACTGACCAACCACCAAAGGGAACAGAGGGTACACAATGCATGAACATGAGGGATGTAAAAGGTTGGGCTGAAGAACAAAAAGGGCAGATGCTTGCAGCCTTCTGATGTGGTGTGGTGTTACTCTAAGGGTTGAGGCCTTCTGAAATTGTATGGTGATAAGAGTATCAGAGAGTGTGTTGTGGCTGTCTCAACTGTGACATGTGCTATGACAAAACTTGTGAGTAAATAAAGGTAAATTGCTACAGACTGTAGCTTACTTTACTCTTCACTGAATAAAAAACTGGCTGGATGGATAAGCCTAGAGAGTGATGCTGAGGGCAGTTCCAGCCAGCTGGTGGATGCTAACAAGTGGTGTTCCCCAGAGTACATTACTGGGGCCAGCTCTGTTTAATACCTTTATCAATGGTCTGGAGGAGGGGATCAAGTGCACCCTCAGTCAGTTTGTAGATGGCATTGAGTTGGGCTGTGCCATTGATCTGATGGAAGGTAGGAAGGCTCTGCAGAAGAATGTGAACAGACTGGGTTCATGGGCTGAAGGCAAGGGTATGAGGTTCAAGAATTCAGGGTGCTGGGTTCTGCCCTTGGGTCACATTAACCCCTGCAGCACTACAGGCTGGGGGAAAAGTGGCTGCAGAGCTGCTCAGTGCAAAAGGATCTGGGAGTGTCAGCTGGCAGCAATTGAACAAGAAACTGCATGTGCTCAGGTGGTCAAGAAGGCCAATGGCCTTATGGTCAGAAATAGTGTGGCCAGCAGGACCAGGGCAGGGATTGTCCCCGATACTTGGCACTGATGAGGCCACACCTTGAATCCTGCATTCAGCTCTGAGCCCCTCACTACAAACAAGACATTGAAATGCTGGAGCAAGTCCAGAGAAGGGCAGCAGAGCTGGTGAAGTGTCTGGAGCACAGGTCCTGTGAGGGGTGGCTGAGGGAACTGGGGTAGTTTAGACTGGGGAAGAGGCAGTTGAGCAGTGTCCTTACCACCCTCTACAACAATCCTAAAAGGAGGCTCTAGCCAGGTGAGGGTTGGTCTCTTCTCCCGGGCAACCAGTGACAGGACAAGAGGCAAGTCTTAAGTTGTACCAGGGGATGTTTAATTAGATATTAGGGAAAAATTGCTTCATCCAAGAGCTTGCCATGCACTGAAATGGGCTGTCCAAGGAAGGTTGAGTCACCAGCCCGGGAGGTATTGAGAAGACATGCAGATGTTACACTAAGGGATATGGTTTAGTGGTGGGTTGGCAGTGATGGGTTAATGATTTGACTTAACGATCTTAAAGGAATTTTTTAACCTAAAGAACTCAATTATTTTTTTTTCTGGCTTTTTTTCTTTTTTTGGAGGGGGGCTTTTAACTAATAACAAGCTTTAAAAAATATATTTTGTGGAAAAATATCAACTAAAAAAATTGTTAGATTTTCTTCATGTTGGGGACATGTCCTGAGACATATGGCATCATGCAAATCACGAAACAATGAATGTTATAGAAGGGTTTCCATCTATTCTGAGAGAGTTCTTTTCCATTCAGACTTTGTGTGTTCATCTCAGCTTCTGTTACTTGGCCTAAGTAATTAGCAGATATTTTAAAAGAAATGACAACAGAAGACATTTTCCACTTACTCCTACCCTTCTCCATAAGAACTGAAATGCAGAGGATTCCTGGTGGCAATCCAGATCTAAAATACACTCCAATAAAAGGTATCAAACAAAAACGTCCAGAGTTTCTCATTTTCCCCTCAAAAGAGATGAGCATATAACAATTTTAGCCTCACTTTCCCAAGAGATGAGAATAAACAACCATGTGGCCTGTGTGCAATGTGCCAGACCAGCCTTTCACCTGGTAATTACTGACTGCAGTCACCAATATCAAAAATAAATTACTTAGGGGAAAAAGCCAGAGTGGTATTTTATTCCTAAGAATGTGAGAAAACAGGGAATCCTTAATTTGGTGGCATTGATGTTAAGTGCAGCAGTAATGAGATATACATTACTTTTTTTTTTTTTTACTGTGAGAATTTATATAACAGTAAGAGTCTAATATTGCCATACTGTGGAATGTTCCACATTGAAAAGATCTGAAAATGTACTTAGATATGTACATGCTAGGCAAAGAGCAGATTTACCTCAAGAGCAAAAGTTCTGATGGGCACAGCCAGGATGGGATCTGAATCCCCAGCATGCAGGGGGTTAACTGTATTGCTACTGGACTCAATTGGAAGCACCTTTTAGGAGGCTTCAATCCCATGACCTATGGAGTCTCCTGGGCTGCACTTAGTGAGTCTTAAAAGAGAGCTTAGGAAAAACAGGGTTTAAGCCAAGAGGCAATAGGTCTTGTCTTAAAACTTGTTGATACGGACTCTGCTATATTTCACAGAATTACAGAACAGTTGAGTTTAGAAGGCAGCTCTGGAGATCATCTGGTCCAATCCCCCTTGTCAAACAGGGCCACTTAGAGCTGGCTCCCCAGGACCATGTCCAGGCAGGTTATGAACATCTGCAAGGATGGACACTCTACAACCTCTCTGGGCAGCCTGTGTAACCTAGAGGAGTTATTTCTTAGGTTATATATAGATTCTGAAAAGCACATCAAATTTTTCTCTCCAAGGAGGATATAAGGAGGTTTGTGGTTTATTTATCAATAGTTCAAAAAAATATAGAATCATACTCTAAAAATCTAGTTTTTACTGAAGCTGACAATGTATAGCCCTTTTGACCAACCTTTCAGTGTTTTCCATCGTATTCAGTCAATTATGCACTTTTTCCACTTATCTAGACAAGTAATTTTTTAGATACTCATCTTTCTCCTTAGTGATTAAATACAGCCATTAATGAAAGATTTGCCAGAATAAAAAGTGAACAATTACTGCTCTGTACAAAAGCTAACAAGAACATTTCTTAAACAGCTGGAACAAAGTACATGGGAACTGTAAATGTCACCCTTCTGCAAAATAAAGGTAATTACAGCAAGATATGCACTCTTGAACATTTTTAATGGGAGGCCTAAAAGAGTGATACAAAGCTTATGCTTTTCATCCAGGTTCTTACACCCTTCATTTTCCTTCTTTTGGTGCATCTTCTCATGGTGAGGCAGCTCAGCCTCTGCCTCACCAGCTGCAGAGCTGGTGCAAGGTAAGGAGAGCCTTCCACTCCAGCATCCACCCAGCCTGATTCCAGCTCCAGAGTATCTTTCTCTTTCTCTTTGTGTCTCCAAGCATTCATAATACCTCTTACTCCTGGGGCTATCTGCATGTTCTGGTTGCTTAGAAACCATTCCTGAATGGCTACAGAGGATTTTAAAAAATTGTCCTTGATAATTCTCCCACCTCTTTTCTCAAATTGGAGTACTGTTTTAAGTACTGTAAGCAATTCTTTTTCACTTTCATTTTCATTATGTTTAATGTGGTGGTTCTTAGGTTATCCTCTGATCTTACAAACACCATGGTTTTTTCTTTCATCCTTATGGCCCAATGTAACTTTCAGTACCACAGTTCTGTAGTAGCCTTCTGATGCAGAGCAACTGAAAAAGTCATCACAGCCAGAGCCCTGGAAACAGGATTTGTCTGAAGGGACAATGCAAAATCACAAAGGTCTAGGCCTAAAAATGTCACAAGAGCATAAAAAAGAGCTGCTTCTTTATCAATGCTAACTTGATGATATCATCAAATGTAGAAAACTGCAGGGCCCTCCCAGGTACTTCTGAGGCTGAGAAAAAAGAAGTGTGATGAGGTCTTACCAGATTAACACCTTTATGAAGATCAAGGGCTAAAGTGGGTAACAGATGCGTTGTGAGAACCCAAACAAGAGCAGAAAAAAGGCAAAAGGGTTCTTTGTCCTCAAAATAACTTAAACAGACAGAGTAAAATTTACCAATAGCCCTGTAGCTACACTTTGCTTTTTTTATGGACACCACAAAAAAAAAAAAGCATATTTTATTGTGTATATTGATTTTCAATATTCTGATACAAAATAACCAGTGTTATATGTCCAGAATGTTATCTTATAATACACTTTATTAAATCTGTGGACAGAGTTAATATTTTCAAAAAGACAACACATTTGTTTCATTTTTTTGGAACTCTTGAATCTATACCCACATTTCCTATAACTCCTTGGGTCAAATATAAAATTTATTACCTTCTTTTGCACTGCTAATGTGCGTCTGAGTCTCATGGTTATTCTAGCTGACTGTCTAAAAAATTCTGTGAATAAGAAAGTAATAACTTACCATGAATAACTGGCTATTTTGATTGTCTTATGTAACCTGGGTCACAAATTTGGTAGCTGATAACTGCCCAATTAAAATGGCTGTGGAAAAGTTTCTGGTTAAGACCAATAGTGACTATTGACAGTTGTGCACCTTTCTTATCATCCTCACCTGGAGTCTGATCTTTTCCAGCATCCTTGCACAGGTCATTCCCTGATACTCTGTAGTTATAAGTGCTGAAGGATCTGCAGATGGACAGACTTGTGTGAAGGTTCATGAAAACACCAGGTTGTGCTAGTGCAAGTCAGGGCTAGAACTCCCTCTCTTTAATGAACACCAAGATACTGTATTAGTTAGGGTTTTTTTTTCTCATCTGTGTTTTATGGTATTCCAAAACCAAAACTACTGTGTCAGCTGTGAAGCCTTAAGAGCTCAGAAGTCAGATTAAGATAATTTTAAAAATTTAGTTTGAGAAATGAAGGTATTAGTGCTAAAACCAGAAGTGTGTTTGACATCCCTCCTGATTATAGCGACTATATCCCTGCCTGGAGGCAGCTATGTCTTCAAGTAAAGCCACAGCATGATGGACCCTCACAAAGGGCCTCCCAGACTTCACTTATGCCACTGTGGTTGCCATCCTGCAAGATCTGCTTCCATAAGCTACAAGAGAGAGAATGTGACTCTTCTGTCCTTCCCCTGGAATGTCACATGTGTCTTGCACTGCAGAAGAAAAGGCAACAGACTAGCCCTTGATACAGGGGAATGTCCTCCCTGCCATCTGAACATAAAAATCTCATAAGCTCTTATTTCTACCACTCTTCAAGTAATTTTATTGCTGCATCATACCCCTAGCTTAAAAGCAATGCTTATAAGCAGCATGCATTCAGGATTTTAAATTTGTACATAAGCACCAGTTTAAGCATGGTGAACTCTTCAATAGATCTGAGAAGATTCAATGGTCACCTTGTTGTTTTGGCTTAGTCCTGTGATCCTATTACTTCTCTTACTTTTTCTGCTAACATTTTAAAGAGCAGCTGAGTGCTTACACCTCAGTGTCCTATATGCTGGAGAAGGAGGGAGAGGGAGGGAAAACCATTTATTTTGCTGCCTTTATTCCCATGAGAACAACTAATCACGTGGGAGTAGAACAACAAGTTCTGCTAGGCACACAGAATCTGCTTATGAGACATCTCTGCATGCTCTTGAGGTTTCATTAGCTTAAAGTGGATTTTTTCCACTCCTCCAGATCATTGTTATTTCAAAACCAAATTTATTCAAACTAGGGAAAGACACATCTCCTCAAGTATGTCAACTTCAAACTCAAGCACAAAATGTACTATATATATTTTTTTCAATTATTAAAATATGCATCAGTTACGACAATGGGTTTATGGAAAACTCTCTTTTCCTGCTGTAGGGAATGCTAATAATTAGTGTGATTTCTGTCATCCTTCTAAGCCACCTCTAAATCAGGATTTATTATGGAGAAATAATTTTTCTATATGGGCTGTTTTGCAAAAATAACCAGTTCTGTGTTTGCTATACGATAGTCTGGGGAGAGAGTAACACAATAGCTACACCCAATGGCAACTTCACTAACAGCTAGTTTTCAAAGAAAACTAGCATTTTCTTACCAGGGGCTCAACAAGCAAAGTCAAATACAAATACCTAGGCCAGTTTTAACAGTTGTTTTTGCATGAAGATAAATGCATTTTTAAATGGTGATACATTGAGTAATCTTTGATAATTAAACTTTTTCTTGCAATTTATCTTTTAATGCACAACAGTGTTGTACTTTTGCCTGGTTTATTATTTTCACTCAGACTATCATAACGAATTGAAAGCCACTTATTCTTCACCTTACCAGATTCTCAGGTTTTGATATGTCTACTCCATTGTTGTGACAAAAGTAGATTTCATATTATTAGCCACAGGAACTGACATTATGTTACATTCTGGGTTTGCAAAGAAAACTGTAAGTGATGCTCTAACATGCATAAAATATGTCTCCAGTTCTGTAGAACAACATATTAACCTCTGAGACCAATAGAAAAATATAGAAACCAATAAAAGCCTTCATAAAGGAGCTCAGTTCTTGGCTTCTGAATTTAATTAGGACAATTATCTTCCCTACTACGATGCTAGAAAAATTTAATGGAAGTTTAAAATTTTCATTTTTCTTTAAGGATAATGAAAAACCATATTACATCATTGCTTGGTAAATGCAGAATTATACATTGAGTAGAAAGAAGTACATTTGTGAGCTTTGCTACTAATTGAACCAGACCAAGGAAAAATAAAGTGGAGAAAATCATAGTCTGAAATTTTAAAGTCAACGATGCGTGGGACACAATTTTGAAATCATAAAATTAATGTCAAAGAAAGATCTGGGAAATAAGAAGAAATAAAACAATGGACTTGTAACGAGTGTTTCTGGTGAAAAGCAGAGACCTCCATATTATGATTTTTTCTAAATTTTATTTTTGCATCACAGCTACTTTAGGTTCACTGGATTAACTTTTGCCTCAGAAAAAGTGGCAAAATATTGAACTTAAATTAAGTTTCACTACTAGGAATTTTGGGGTAATTCCTCTAGAATTTAATAAATGAAAGGTTAGAATTTACATATGTCCTTATAGTTTCTCAACTTATATAGTTCATAGATGCATTTTTCAGTCATATTCTCCACCGGTGTGAAAGAAAAGGGATTAATGAGCTGCATCATGCTTTCAGAGCCATAAATTTAAATGAAGAACTGATACCTGTCCCCTGCTCCCCTGAGCTGTTCTATTGCATGACAAATGGCATGTCATAAAAACAACAGTGATGTTCCTCCTAGACACATAAGAAGAGTTGATCCTGCAGCAAAGACCCCAAGACATAATAAAATATAAGGGCAGGAAAGGTGCAAGGGGATCCAAGGTATGGGATTAGCCAATTTGCTTCCCCCATTCCCCTACTCTAGGAAGAACTCAGTCAGATGCCAAGAAAACCAAAGTGACACAGAATGATTGAGCACAAATCATCACTCAAATACACCAACATGTTATCTCAGCTTCACCTAAATAGGCTTAGAGGGGCAGCAAAGCCTCTGCTGCAATCGTGTGGATATTTTCCTTTGAAAATACCTTCATCATCGTACAAAAAAGCCTTCATCATTGCCCATGGAAATAAAACACCCCCACTGTTTCAAGGCATCTTTCCATACTCAGCCTACATATTTGCTCAAAGCTTGGAATGCTCTTTGGTTTCATAGCTGGAAGTTCAACCCAGCTGAATATGCACCATGTGGAAGACTTAAGTCCAAAGTTACTTGCTTATTAGCAGAAATGCTTTTAGTGAGAATCCTAGAGATTGTACTATTTAACCATATGTAAGAGCCTCCCACACCACATTCCTCAATCCAAGTTCTGCTAAAACTAGTTATGCTGATTGCAATTTGCTTAAAGCACAGTTGAAGGTTGTTGGAAGGATGTCAATGTGTCTATTGCTGGAATAGATGCATTAAAAGACCAATGACAGGCAAAAATACAATAAGAAAACTTCAAATATAAAAAGATGCAATCAGAAATCCCTGTTTTATCATAAAAATGTTAGCATAAACAGAGTTTAAATTTCCCTGCCTACAGTAATCCACTTGTTACACAGAAAGATCCCTGAAAAAGCAGTTTTTTCTCAAGATTGATCACCAGTGTTAGCGGACACCTTGCAAGGGTGGATCCTCCTCACACAGCAGTGTCCTCATAAGCAAAAGAAGCAACTTGTTTCTGCTAAGCACACGTGTTCCCCGTGTTGGGAGCAGCTCTTCTTCACTATTTGTCATTTATCGAGAAAAATGGGAGGAGTCTCTGGTGACACTGATGACACCTCAGTGCCTCAGTTATACAGGCAGAGCACCCAGGGATTACCCTGTCACTGACCTGGCCAGCACAGCTTCACTTCAGGCTCTTTCAGAGCCTCAATACAGAATTCAAGCAGAGAAAAAAATAAGAAAAAATTTAAAGAATCCTTTTGAAGGAGAGGTGGCAGGGTTTTAGATTAAGCTCATCCATCCAAGCTGATAATTACCTTTCCTATAAAGAAGCTGATGCCTTAACAGCAAAATAACTTCAGCATTCAAAAGAACAGAAGGGACTCTGAACTCACTCTGTAAAAGTTTCCCAGCAAAGACACCCTTGTGGGAAGTCCATGTCATAGTCCCTTTCCTATTGAAATTAATTAACTCACAGAAGCACTGTGTTTAGGAAATTAGGTCTGACAAATCAAAATGTCCCATTCTTGCACTTACTGAAGACAAGAGAGGAATCACCACTGACTCTGAGACAGGAATTTTTTGACTCATCAAGCTTAAATATCAATTTATAGATGCAGCTTAGCATATTGACTATGACTAACCTATTTGCTGACTCGGGGAACAAAGCAGCAGCATGAGCAAATGGCAGTCCATGGCCATGCCCTGGTTTTGCCTCTTTTTCCACCTTTGCTTCCTTGCGCACCTCCACATTCATCCTGGGAACCAAAGGCCCAGCCTTGTTTCAATTTTTTGGCAAGCCTTTTTATTTATGATGTAAAGGTCTTCAGGACTGAGACCACACCCTGACACCAGACTTTCTCTTGAGTTGCAGCAATCCATGGGCATGAAGGGTGTTTTACAAGCACATGAAGTGACAGCTCCATATCCTAAATATCTGACTTTTTATAGCTGGCTTCACACAGAAAGGGCCACAACAGGGGATGAGAAGGGTATAAGAGGACAGAATTATGAGCAGGCAAGACACTGAGATAGGCTTGGTGTTGTGTCCACTGTGGGAAGGAAGTTTTTGGGAGACTTCACAGGCACACATGTATAGGACTTTTTTTTCCCCCGAGCATATAACATAGACTGATTTTTGTAGCACTCCTCAATCAAGAGTAAATTAACATTTTCTTGGTAAAAAAGGTGGAGGGCTCACATTTAGCCACTTAATTCATTCACTTAAAAGGGTAACTAATTCAGAGATATCACCACTTCCTTCAGGCCAGTTCTTAGCATGAAACTAATATAACTGGTACCATCAAATAAGCAAAATTCTTTCTCTGAACTGTTTTATTTTTAACGTGGTAGTAGGGGAATAGACAAAGACCTGAGTCAGCCCCACACATCCCTGCTGGCTGTTTGGTCAGCCTCATTTCACTATTTGTGTTCGTGCCTGGCTGCTGCAGGACGTGGCACCTCGGTTTCCCTGGAAAGTGAGCAAGCATTCAGAACACATTACTCACAGGCTGCAGCTCCTGGCAAAGTCACCTTCATGCCACATAACTTGCAGGTAGGAAACACTGCACAGGGACTGCAGCTCAAGAGGGAAGTCCTCAAAACCACATGCCCCAACTCCTGCACTACCTTGCAAATAACTACAGGATGAGATTCTACTTGAGATTAAGTGGCTCATTAACTGTGTCCTGTTAGTTGTCAGGATAATAAAGACCATTAGAGCCTTATGATTTAATTTTATGCCTATCACAGGATGTGACAAATGGCCAACTTTCCTCTTCTGAGGCTACTTTCTCCCTGTGCTCCTCCTACAACCAAGGGAGAAGGATGCTCCTATATATGGCTATGAGTTCAGACTCCTTCTGTACCTGATTCATTCCATCTCCTCTGACTATAATGAGAATCCAGTGAGATTAGCCCCACAAAGTTAATAGCTTTTGCAAAGACTTCTTAAGCATGCTTTTTGTCTATTACTGAGCTCAACAACTCACTGAAGTGAACATTCATTTCAAAAAGGCATCTGTTCTTGAATTGAAGGCACTACAGATAAGATTATCTGATATCTTTGTCTCAGCCAATCACCTTCATTTTGCTTTCTAGTCCTTCTAGAAAAATAGGGCATGCAAAAATACTTTGGAGAAATGGTTGGTACCTTGCAGTGAACATAAGGGATCACTTTCAGCAGCTCAGATGAGATGAGCCCACCCCAAACAATGCTGAATACACCATTGCTTCACTGCTTTCATTATCCCTAAAATTTAATTTTCTTTTTCACCTGGTTGGAGGTTTTTCCTGATAACAAGAGAATCACAAGCAAGTAAATATCATCTTTCAATAAAAGAGAGAAAGACAGTGAGGCTTCTAGCTCGTATATCTGTGCAGACATGCTCATAAACAAACAAGTCCTACAGTCTCATAAATGTGGAGGTTTAAAATGTCAATACATTTAAAAAATAAATCTCATGATTTGCAGACCTTCCTAATCTTTGAGCAGTTAAGGCTGACAACACTGTAAATAGCAGCTTCTGGCCAAAAACACAAAGCAAATTTTAGAACTTAATGCAGAATGGCACAAAAGATAAATAAAGATGACCTTCAATTTCTGTCAAAAAGTTCATAAACAAGATAAGCCATTCAGGAGAAAGGTATCACATTTGAAATGTCTGCTTACACCATAAAACAATCTTTCAGATCCACAAGGCAGATTAGGAAAGAGTAGTAATACATTTCCACCATCTGGCCCAGTGCAATGAAAAGACAAATATAAGACTTTGTCAACAGATCCAGAAGAAACTCCAAACCTACAGTCTGCACAGCAGATGAAAGACAAGAATTTAAGTTTGGGCTGAGTCTTCAACAAAGTCATCAAGCCATTGTCATGACCAAAAGCTTCTTGCAGTCAAGTTCTCTTTGCAGCGAATCCTTCCTGCTGACAGCTCATTTCCAGAATCACTCTACCTGGAGCTCTAGGCTCTTCTTCTCTCAACTCAAACATTATCCCTAGCCCAAAGCCTATATAAACCAAATAGATTGCCCTCTTTCAATCCCACACTTCCTATATTATCTCTACTATGCCATCTTTGTGCAGACCAGGTGTATAGATTTTGTGAAGAACTGGGAAAGCAAACTGCAGCATGTCAGGCTCAGCTCCTTATTTCAATTGCCCCATGAGAGTTACTTGCCATACACCTGGAATTGGCTTCTTCCTGGAACTTATACTGCCCTATTCAGCAGATCTGATATGTCTTCTTCAGTAGTCTTGTATGATCTAGCCCTCCAAGTTTCAATTTCCAGGTGTGTCAGACCAGAAGATTCCTGATGTACATCCAAGTGCTCAGAGAATTAGGTTTTAAGATAACAGGACAAGCTTAAAAGTTCATTTACATAAATATAAATAGCTCCTCCTGAGAAAGTAGGCATAGGGGAAGCCTGCATTTTGAAGTCATTAATTAGATTTACAAGTCTTTCTTTAAAAAAATTCAAGATTTTTTTTCTCTTTTATTTTGCATTGATTTGTTAATCATTACCATGCACCTAGACTGCATTTTCAGGACTTTTCATTTGAACAAGGTAATTAAAAGGTATTTAGAAAATAAGAAAGGTATTCTTAGACACAGATCATTTTAGAAGCTTGAACTTTGACATGGTCATCACATACACAGAATAAAAATGTGTTTCCCATTAAGTGCTTTCATCTACTACCTGCAATGAAGGATAAGACATGAAAGAATTGAAGAAGCACTTTCTCAGATGCAAAGCACTGATCGTTCAGATGTTTTAGTTGCTTAGTTTTTTATTGCTTTAGTTGGCAATACCAAATCATGACCTTGAATCCCTAAAGAATTATATTTTAAATTGGTGTACTGGGTCTATTTGAGATGGAGTTAATTTTCCTTATAGCAGCCCGTATGGCGCTGTATTTCGATTCTGCGATTTAAGCAGTGTCAATAACACACCCATGTTTTAGCTATTTCTGAGCAGTGTTTGCTCAAGGCTGCCTCTACTTCCCACTTTGCTCCCCCCGTGAGTAGGCTGGACAGCTGACCCGGACTGACCGATATGGAGCTGCATGTCATGCTCAGAAATAAAAACTGAGGGGTGGATGGCTTAGGGAAGCTAGTCATTGCTTGGAAACTGGCTGGGAATTAATCTGCCTGTGGGAGGCAGTGAGTGACTGCCTTTTGTTTTTTATTTCTTCTTACTCTGACTAGTTTGTTTTTTATTTCTTCTTACTCTAAGTTTCTTGCCTCTCTTTATGTCAACTCATGAGTTTTCTCATTTTTTGTCTTCATATTCTCTCCCCTATCCCACTGTGGGAGCTAAGCAGTCAGCCAAGGTCAAAGCACTGTCATTTGGATGAATTTGAGTCAGGGGACAACATAGTTCCTTCACAATCTTCCTGCAATTATGCTTTTTGCCTTCAAAAGAAGTCAGAAATTGTCCAAAAGTAAAAAAGTTCTGTTTTGCATGTGTTCACTTGCACTTGTTGAATGCAGGAACATGATCTCAACTACTGTAGGAGACAGTCTTGCACCACATGGACTTGTGCACAACATGAATCCAAAGACACGAGCAAATAATATGTACTGTGTGCTCATCACAGACTACTGTGGATACAGAAAGTTGAAGAAAAACTTCTAAAATATTCCAGTTGTATCACATGGACCACTGTTACAGTACATGTCTTGATGCCCACTGGCAGGGGAGCACTGGAATGACCACATCCTTGGAAAAACAGGTTAAGTATCCTGATTAGACCATGCCAATGAACATACCAGTGGAGTTCCTCTGGTGACAGTGCACCCACATGGTGTTAGTGGGGTTGGTTCTACTGCTGTCTTCACCCTGGGCTGTGTGATGAATCCAAGCAGGTCACATCACCCACCTTTGCTGCTTCCAGCCACAAGCAGGGGCCATAACTTCCATTGCACACTGCCTTAAAGTGTCCTGGGCACAAGCAGCCCATGTAAAACACCTGCTGTGCATTTATGGCAGATGACAGTGCCCTGGTCTTCCTGGCCAAGCAGATGCTGAGAAACAGCCAGAGGGGTGGCTGCGCTTGCAGGGAGGCTGGTGAGAGAGGCCAGACCCCAGAGAGGGGACAGGGCAGCTGTGCCTGGTGAAGCAGCTCCTCAGGAGGGCCAGCAGACTTCCAGGGGTGTTAGGAATGGCATGGGACGGAGCCAGGCACTGCAGGGAGGCAGCAAAGGCAGGTCCTGCATGGGGAGACAGAAATGAGGCCTGCAAAGACTATGGGAAAGGGGTTTATGCTGATGGCTGGCATGGGATTCCATCAGGGTCCACACTCAGCCAGGGCCGGGCAGCGACCCACGCCTGGAGAGGTGATGACCCACAGCAGCACCAGCAGTATGGCCAGGGAGAGCACTGAGCCATCAATGTCACCCTGTGCCAGCGTGGGACCTTGGGATCCCCAAAGGTGTACCCTGGAGTCCCCGTGTCACATTCTGTCCCCCACCAGGCAGCACTGGCTGAGAAGCACCAGCCCCATGGTGTAACCTGGCTCTGCTCTTGCAAGGATGTTTCTATTCATAGAGTACGAGACATTAAACGTAAGGGCCATGTACAAGTGCTGTTTTTCTGTGGTGCCACAACAGGGATTTACAGCCCAGCTCTGTGAGACCTTTAGTGAAGAAAGGCCTTGGGTTCAGCTTAACAGTAAGGCAGGATGGGCTCATGTTGTCATTGCCATCACATCACCATCACATCGCCATCGCCATCATCGCACCCAAAGGTTTTGCTCCTTCTGCCACACATGAGCTGAAGGACAAAAATAGGTCTGAATTTACTGACAGCTGAGTGCAGAGGCTCTTTAACCACTTTTACCTTGAGCCTCAGCGCCTAAACTGTTCCATTTAGGTGGCACTTTGTCTGTGACCGCAGATGAGCGCGCAGAGCTCGGTGGTTTTCCCTTCTTCGCGGCCGATGCCTCTCATCAGACAAGCGCAGCAACAGCAGCATCTAGTGGCAAATGGGCTGGAGGCTGCAGCAGAGCAGAAACCACCTCCCGGTTAAGGAAGGATAAACCAGGCACAAACGGTCAAGGTTAAAAAGTAGCAAACAGAAAAAAAATCTATAATTTTCATTTCCAAGTTTTATCATGTTTGCATGCATACATAACATATAGAATATGTTCTACATATAGAGTCTATATCTCAAAAATAAACTAGTCTTAACTTGTTCTTTGCTTCACACGACTAACACTCACTACTTCAAACACCAACAACTTTGATGACAATATGTTTATATCCTATTTAGCATGCTTAGATTTTACACATCAGAAGCATAACAGCAGAATTTCAAGGGAAATTATACGTGCAATTATGGTTTTGTTCGGTACTCAGTCAGTGAACAGTATGATGCCTTAAGCATCAGAGAAGCATTAGATGTAGAGTAAGACATTCAGTTCTCCTGCAAGGACAGGATTTTACCTTGTCTTTCCTATGCAAGTTACAAAACAATTAAATTTTCTTTTTCCCTTCTGGCAAAAGTCCTGGGTTTCGTATGCCAAACAACCATTGTTCAAGATCGATGATTTTTTAGTTAAAACATGAACATAATCTACATCTCCTCCATGGTACTGAGTCTGGCTGGGATGGAGTTAAATTTCCTCATAGCAGCCCCTATAGTTCTCTGTTTTAGATCTGTTATCAAACCAGTGTTGATAACACAGGTATATTTTAGCTATTGCTGAACAATACTTGCACAGCATCAGAGCATTCTTTGTTTCTCACTCTGACTCCACACTGAGTAACCTTGGAGTGGGCAAGGGGCTGGGAGAGGACATAGCTGACCCAAACTGACCAGAGGAATATCCCATATCATGAGACTTCATGCTCAGTGCTAAAAACTGTGGGTAGTCTTTCCAAGGCAGCTGCTGCTGAGGGAGTTGCTGGGCATCAGTCTGCTGGTGGGAAGTGATGAATTATTGCCTTTGCCCCCCTTGGAGTTTTTTGGTTTGTTTTTTTTTCCATTAACTCTTTCTTTCCCTTGTTAAACAGTCTTTACAATGACCCAGAAGGTCTTTCTTGCCTTTCCTCATTCAGTTGTCTTTCTCACACTGCTGGGGGCAGGGAGTGAGCATGCAGTGGGTCTGTTGTGTGATTGTTGGTCAGTGTAACCCACCAAAACCAAATTTCCTTTGCTTATTATCCTGTTCTAAATATGCACATTACACTGTGTCCAGAACTACCCAGTGTGATATTTCACATACTGCTGTGATATTGCTGTGAAGTTCCCAATTTTTGCAAGTTAAACTATCTACTAAAGGAAATACAGCATCACTTTTCACATCAGCTTAACCAGAACATTTCTTGTGTCTTGGCTTTTTCATGAACTCATCCCTGGACACTGCCTTGCCCTTGAATTGATTACTTACAATCAAAGTTTTACCCCCTGAAATTATCACAACAAAACTCAATCTGGACTTGTGCTCCCCCAAGTCCATTCCTCATCCATGATGCTTTTTTCCATGAAGTCCATTTTATACAGATGAGAAGAACCACAGCAAAAGGGCACCTTTCTCCTCTATTCAGTTTCTGCTTAGAGAGAAACTGTCTTCAGGAGCAAGGTTCCTCCTGAAATCTGGTGTATGTAGCCAATGCATATACAGAAATCCCTTGCTTAAATCCTAAGGAGGATATACAAAGTGTATGTTTATTCCTCTAATAGCAAATCATATTACTAACCCTGTCTAGACCTTGTGTAAATGCTGTTCTACATCCTGCACCAATGTGTATCCCAAACTGTAGCAAAGGATGGAGACTTAATTAATTTGTTAAGTTCTTTTTCTTTCTTTTTTATTTCCTATATCAACTATCATTCATTCTTATGCTTTAGGACAGAATTACAGGTTCAAAAGAGGCTCATCACAAGGTGTTAGAATTTTCTCTGTGTTATATCAGTCTACAGGGAATGTGAAGAAACTGGGAACTCACAAAAGTGAACACTTTTATTTTACAGGAAGCAAACAGAGTACAATTTGAAAATTGTCAAGTACTGTGTCAACATTGGAAAAAATAGGGGTAAAATGTGAAGCAGAGAACAGATAAGGAAGTATAATCTCTCCTTGGAAGACTTATTTTCAGAGGTAATTTATTATGGAGTACATGTTAATTTATTTTTCCCACTCTCAGATAAGCAATCCTTATGTGTTCAACAGTTTCTACTGCCAATGTATCAGCTTACCAAAGGGATGATTGCCCTAAATAAAAACTAAGTGGATGGCATATTTTATTTTCCCACTTATGCATGCAAGATGGCAGAAGAAAGAAGAGACAATTATTTCCTTCCTAAAACAGCATCATAGAGTTTTCCAGTCCTCTTTACTTGAATCACTCCAAAGCCAGCTGCCTGCAGGAGCTTGCTGTACTCTGCTGCTGTTCGCTCCTTCCCTTCTGTCTGCACCAACATATTCATGGAATACAGTTGGGTTTCTACAGGCCCACTTTTATCTTCATTCAGAAGGGATTCAACCAACAGCACTCCACCACCTGGTGGAGAGAGGAGAAAGAAAACACCCTGAGCAATGAAAAGCAGTCTCTACATTAAATCACATTTCAGCACCACAGAAGACACTGAAAGAGCCAAAGCAGCAGAGCATGTCTTTGCTTGGCTGTGTAGGTATTGATGCCCCAGGGTGGAAGGGGGGTGCTATCATTGGGATAGAAATTTCCCATTTTCTCCAGCTGAAATTAACAGGACCTTACTGATTTTGCTCAAAGATGACTCTGTAGGCAGAGCTTTCAAAGTTCCTAGGGTTCAGTTTAATGCTTAATGGGATTTTTTTCTATGATGTATACACTTGTCTAACAGCACAGTGTTATGGCACATATCTGATATTCCTACTGAGAGCAGTTATTTTTAAAATAAAAATACCACAAAAGATTAAAGTGTTAATCCTTCTGAGAAAAAAGTATTTTAAAGAGCTCACATAATTTTCTCATATAAAAGGCACAAACATTGGTAGACATTAGATAACCACTCTGTTAGATTTCATTATCTTGTACAAAAATAAGCTAAAAAAGATGGCAGCTGAACCTGAAGCACAAAGACACTGCAAGGTCTTTCCCCTTGGAGATGGCTGAACCTCATCAGAGGGACATACAGAGCTCTCACAGCCAGACATGCAAGACACAGAGTTCATGAGAGCAAGGAGACAAAGGCTGATGAAAGTGAACTGTGTCACCTCCAGCCTAATGGTAACACTCTTAGTGGGCCCTGGCATCAAAACACTGGGAATCACAACTTTGGTATTTATAATGTGAAAGGAGTCACTGCAGCCTTCTTTGGCTTCCTCTTTCCACATGTAGAAAGATGGGAAATTAAAAACAGAGCCACTAAACCAGGCACTGGGAAAGCCGTGATGGAGTCCACAAGGGAGCCATATGACCCTTATGAATCCTGGCAGTGCTCATCAGCACTGGGACAGCAGTATAAGAGGCTTCTGAGAGTCTCTCAACCTAATGGCACTGACTGAAGGGCAGAAGGGAAAGTCTGGCACCAGAAAAATGTATTGAGCAGGCATGAGAAAAAGCCACAGCTGCCATGTATGCAAGGGGATAAACCACCACTCACACAAATGAGATGGTAGAAAAAACCACTGAGCTTCCTAAAGCTCTCATCACTCTCACATTCCTCTTTTTAACCCAACCAAGACAGCAAAATGCTCCCTTTACTCCTTACAAGATTCTGACACATGTTCTGTTTTCCAATGTCATACCTATCATATATTAAAGGAGTTATTTTTTCTTTTCATAGTTTGTAAGACAGTTCAGAGGCTTGTTAGGGAAGATCTATTGTCAGTCAAATCCCAGGTCACAGACCTGCCTGAAAAGAAAAAGGTATAATGCAGCAAGAACATCTCTACCACATTTACTCCACAGAGTTCTGGCCAGTCATGAATTTCAGCATTTCTATTCAGCATTAGTTTAATTGGAAAACAGTTGGTTTTATATCCTTCTTATATTGTGGAGCCCAAAGCTACACACAATGCTCAGAGTGGGACTGCACCTACCCTGAGTACAGTGGGCCAACCACTTCTTTCCACAGCTCATTGGAAAGCACAGTTACATGTGCTTAATGCACCCAATGAGGCAGTTGTCCATTTTGGCCACCACAGCAAACTGGTGGTTTCTATTGAGCTCACAATCAACCAAAACCCCCAGATCCCTTCCTGCAGAGCTATACCCAAGCCCCAGTACCCCAGTCTATATGTACATCCAGGATTACACCATCCCAAGTGCAGAATCTGGAATTTGTCCTTCTAAAATTTCATATGGTTGGTGACAGTGCAGTGGTCTAATCTATCAAGAAAACTCTGTAAGTTCTCTCTTCCCTCAAGGAATTCAATGCTTCCCCCTAACCAAGCATCATAAGCTGCCTAGTTAAGCATCACTGGCAAGTGACTTCATAGCATCCATCAGAGGGAAGACTCTTTTATCTTCAGTTAGAACATGGCTGAGATTACTTCTCAAAAACATGACAAGAATGTGAATTTTGAAATCACTATAGATTGTTAATGAGGAACATTCAAACTGAAATTGAATAGAGGGATTTTATGCAAATACACATACACACAGGAAAACAGCATCAGCAAACATTAAGGAAATTGAAACTGCTCCCTGTCTGCCTTAATGATATGCTGTCTGGGAGAGAGTCATTATAAGACACTCTGTATTCACAGTCCCTTCCATCTGAAGGGACATAATATACAAATGTTATCAAACTTAGCCATCTGCATGGCAAATTAAGAAAGGGAAGAAAATAGGTGAAAAATCTTGTTCTTTGCATGGTATAACGGAGGGGAGAAAAGGCAACTGAAGTCAGCCCCTTGTTTCTCAAACTTCAAAAATTAAAAGTGGGAAGAAATCCCACCGTAGAAGAAACCTTCCACATTTAAGGCAGTCAGACAACAAGCCCTCATGTATAAACCACTATGTTTTTAAACCTTCATGCAGAGACAAGGTCTACTTAACCAAGCCTCCAAAGGTCGGTGGGGTCTCAATAAATGTAACATCCATCCTGAGGGACAGATCTGTCTTAGTTGTTTGTTGGGTTTTTTTTTTTCCTTTAGACTTCTATCATGCTTATTCAAGTTCAAAGTCAGTTTACATTATGATGCTTTATTATGAACTATTTTATTCTCAGAGAAGAATGTCCCTGAGCATTTCAGTCTTAGACATCTATATAAGACTGAGTTATATTTCTTACTGTGTGGACTAAAAATTCACTGATGTATTGCACAATAATTTGAGAGTAGTCAAGGTCTTCTGTCAAATTCATCTTTCTTGGACTGAGACACAGATTCCCTAGCTATCTTAATTTAAATAAGCTTCTTTTCACCAGACACAAAGATCTCCAGCTGATCCACATAATCTTATTGCTTCTGAGAAACACACTGGTTACAAAACATGTTATTTGGCTTTGATGTGTTCTTCTGTCAGGTTCAGCTGTTTCTTCCATCATCAAGTATAAGGCTAAAGAAGCAGTGTGGATTAAAGCTTGTATTGTCAGTTCATCAGTCAGCAACAAGCTGGCACCTCAGAAGCACTTGAAAGCTTGTAAAAAGCAAAACAGGAATCAATACAGAAGAATACCAAGAACCTGAACTCAACATGATGAACCAGAGTTCATAAACCAAAGCAGAATATTACTTTAGGCTTGTTCAAAAGCATAGATTCTCCAGTGAACTGGCTTTTGGTGTGGGAAGGCTTCACAAAAATAAACAGAAGATAGCAAGGGATAGAGTATAATATGAAGAAAACCTCTATTGATCTGGCATGCAGCTCAGCCAGACAGGTGTGGGGAACAGCAGCTTGCAAAACATGATCACTACATTTTCCCTCACCTTTTCTCTATTTCACTAGGCTGGCTCCTTGCCTACTCACCTTGATTCCTCCATTTCCTGCCTTTGGCCCTTTCTCTAAATACCCCAAGTTTCCCATAAGTCCCACAGTAATTACCACAAGCCCACTTTAACTTCTCAGGACATTTTCACTCTGATAAGCCATTTGATCATTTTGTTTCCACCCCTCAGCTAAAAATTTTTGGCTGAACTTCTTCATGTCTTTGTGGGCATCCTCTAGTGGTCCTCCCCACTAAGGGGACAGGGAGCTCTGATATTTGTCACTGTGCTTCTCATTGCCTGTTTGCTAGCTTTTGTACCTAGATGTGGTTGATTACTGGTTTTGTCTCTTGCCTTTGTCTGTGAGGCTGAAAAGCCTTTAACAATCTGTCTCAAAACTCAGGTACCCTCACATTATAGATTTCTTAATATTCTTAGCATTCAAAATGTCCTACTATATACAGCTCAGAAACAGTATCTGTTTCTCAGCTTCTAAAACTACAGGGTCTCCTGTGTTACCAAAATACTAGGCCTAAACATACAAAGTCAGAGCAAATTCCAAAGTCTAGAAAAATGTACAGCTCCTCATTCTGGACAACATAGCACAGAATCTCTGAAGCTTGAATTTAACAAGACACCATTTTTAATTTTTGCATGTTTTTAATAAGCATTGAGAGGTGAACAGTTTTGTCAAGCTATGGCATCCTTAGCATTCCTATCACAGCCTGGAACTGCAGTCTTTTGCAGTACTGTAAATGCTGAAAGAAGAAATCAGCAAGGTGTAACACAGGCACTGCTTCATCTATCACACAGAAGGTTTATGGGTTGAAGACTGTATTCCATTGCAAAAAAGCATTACCTGTTTTAAAGGTACAAGATACAGCACAGAACAAAGACTTAATATGTATTCTTCTGACAGCATGAGCCTTAAGTCATTCTCAAGCCTCATACTGAGATGTTGGAAAAAAAACCAATAAGTTTTATGTGCTTTAAGTCAGCCCCTGACAGCCTGATTGCACCAATACGTAACATGAAGACCTATTTCCTATTTTAAGGGATCTGTTTCACCCTGTAACAATGAAAGTGCTTTTAGCAAGCCTGGACATGTATATTCCACCCTTTCAGAAGCTGCATAGAGTGAGAACAGCCAGTTCTGAAAAAGCCACTCTACTGGCAGCCTTTGAGAAGACATTGTGCTCAGGGAGTCAGTGTCTTGGACAAGCCACATCTGCTCTTGGGCTTGAGAAACTCGTGTGTTATTAAGGTAATCTGTGAGAAACTCATGTGTTATTAAGGTAATCTGTAATCCATGAAATATTTGGGAAAGGTAAGCTGCATGTGGACCAAGGGGTGGAAAGCATTGATCCTGAGCTTTTTGTGCTTCCAGGGGTCAGTGCTGCCCACGCAGCTGCCATGCTGCACGCCCAGGGTGGCCTCAGGCCTGTGCTGTGCCACAAATATCCCTCAGCTGCAGGGGAGCTCAGGCAGCTCCCACTCAGTGCCACCATCATCACAGCCTTGCCTTTAACAATCCAGCAACAAGTTCTTGTGAGAATGGCCTCTTTCTTCTAAGAAAATGATAACCCAAATGACCCAAAATGAGATGTTTCCTTCTATGGACAGTGCCTGTACAATGTACTGTGGCAAAATCCAACAGGGCTCCATCCAGTGCTGGATGGAGCATGAACATAGGTGCCTGGCATCTGAAGCATCAAGATTTACTTGCTATCCATATCCCAGTAAAACAGTTGTTTCATTAAACTATTTCTTACAGGCCTTCCTTACTGAGTTCCAGAAAGTACCCTTGCCTTCAGTGTAGAGCTTTCTCCATAGAGAGAGCTGCGTTCAAAGTGTTGCATTCATTCAAAATGTTGCTTCATTCAAAGTGTTGCCCTACACTAAGCTAGTCTGCAATAAGGCTTTTTTGAAGGGCTAAAGCATTAGAAGGGAGAGCTGTGGAGAATTTTGGGGGGAAAAAACACATACTTATAGAAGCACACACAGCTCAGGACAGCCTATAGACAGGTCCCTGGTGCCTCAAGGGTTCTCTAGAGCCAGTGGGAGAAGGGACAGCTGAACATTGGAGCCAGCAGGGAGCCTGGAGTGTGGGTCCTACTGTCCCACAGTGGTTCTACAGCCACAGATCCCGTGGGACAATTTCCCACCTTTCTGCCCTCCATTTGAGGTCTCCTTTGGCAAGATGCTTCTAGGCAGCATTCAGCCCCCAGCCTGTGCCTGATCCTGCTGCAATGGGGCTGTTGTCTTTCTAAGCAGGGGCTCCTTACTCTGCACCTCCCCTGCTTTTTTCTTGCTTAATTACTGTTTCTTTAGTTATATTTAAAGCAGCAATTTCCTAGTGCTCAAGGTTGTGCCTCTTTAATGACCCATGACTATCAGCAAGTTCTGAAAAGCAGCAGCCACCAGCTTCCAGTGGGCACATTAAGATGGCAAATTTCCTGGCTTTTCCTGCCCTCTGCTGTTTCCTGTAATTCCTAAGCCATCAGGCCAAGGCCCTGCTGGAAGTTTCTGTCCTCCCAGAGAGCAGCCTGGGGAACAGCTGACTTCACTCAGCCCAGCCAGTCTCAGCTGTTTCCTGCTGTTTCCTGTCCTGGGCATTCTTCTGCTCTGGGCTGATTCCCTTCCAGCTGTGGCCAGATTTCATTCATTACTCCTAAGCCATATTGGAGCTAGAAAATGTATCTCAATCTATATGGCAAAAAACTCTGTGGAGGGGGGAAAGAACTCTACTGGCAGAGCCATCTGCTTCAAACAGAAAACCTCCCACTGCAGCACCATGAAAGGGCATGAATTTGGGGACAGCTTTCATTACCCAAAACATGAGTAACTTGGGAACCTCCAACTTATTTCTTTTGTTCCTGAACAAGCTTTTTTAAAGTTAACATATCCAAAGACAAGCAAAAAACATGGACAAGGGACCTTATATATAGCAAGGTGTCATCAGAAATGTCTGATGTAGGATGGAAACTATAGAACAAACAGGGTTTTAATCTGCCTGCATGTAGCATAGCACTTTTTTCAGGTTCTCTTCACAGTGTTTGTTATTTAGAATTAAAAAATAAAACAACTCCCCAAAACCCAACATTCCAGTCATGCAGGCTGTCCCACCATGTCTCTGTAATTGCAATGATATTAAAGCCTTGTGTCTCCTGTTGTACTGAGGCTACTTTCTCCTTGTCCTTCTCCTACAGTCACATGAGTGGGAGGCTCCTGTTGATGGGTACTGAGTAAACTATATCAAGCTCTTCTAGTATCCAGCTTAATGGGCAAATGCAATTACTGTTCCAGAAACAACTGCAGAGTGACTTTTTAGTGCCTTCTCCAAATGTTTCTCACTTCAGTAATGTGTTATTCTGCTTCCAATAACTGCATGGGTAATGGCAGACTGTGTTTGATCAAATGATTTAAAGGCATGGCAGGAGGCATGCTGTAAGGACAACCCAAGTACATAACAGAATGACTTGGCTGCATCATCTTCCTACCTGTCTTGTAATAACAAGTCACTAAAGTACAACACTTTTTCATAATTTAATTGAAAGTCTAGAGAAAATAAAAAATCAATATATTTTTTCATGCAAAACTCCCCAAGGCTCAGACAGGGTTTCTTCTGGAACTGTGAAAAGACCACAAGGAAACATAATTTCGGTCTGATTTTATTATATCAATATTTCAGGAATAAAAATGCAGGCAGCAAAGCTCAGCACAGGGATTAGTTTTATTTTGCAGGAACTCAAGTACAAATTCAGCTCTGCTTTTGTCAGATACAGTTAAAATCAGAGACCGATACAAGCTGAAGCAGACACACTACTCATTGCTTTTGTGGATTGTTTCTTGTGGAACAGGTGCTGATTTCTTTCTTTCCCTCCCAGATCCAAAGGCAAGCCAAGCCAGGCTTCCAGATTTGCAGTGCATGCATGTTGAAGATCTGTATAAGTGAGCCTTTTGACAATGTATCAGCTTACAAAAAAAATTGGCAGGCTTAACTAAAAGCTAAGTTGACCACTGCCCCTAAGAAGAGAATAGCACATTTCTTAACCTTTTCTGTTTTGTTACATACATAAAACACATGCTACTATTTCCTTCCTAAAACAGCATCATAGAGTTTTCCAGTCCTCTTTACTTGAATCACTCCAAAGCCAGCTGCCTGCAGGAGCTTGCTGTACTCTGCTGCTGTTCGCTCCTTCCCTTCTGTCTGCACCAACATATTCATGGAATACAGTTGGGTTTCTACAGGCCCACTTTTATCTTCATTCAGAAGGGATTCAACCAACAGCACTCCACCACCTGGTGGAGAGAGGAGAAAGAAAACACCCTGAGCAATGAAAAGTTGAACTATTTTTGAACTGTTACTAGGACAGATCCTAACCTTACTTTCAGGGAGAAGCATAAGTCATATTTCAGCATCACAGAAGACAATGAAAGAGCCAGAGAATCAGCACATGTCTTTGCTCATCTGTGTTGGTACTGACATCCCAGAGCTGAAGGGAGTGCTAAGGCTGGGATGGTAATTTCCCATTTTCCCCAGCTGAAATTGACAGGACCTTACTGACTTTGTTTTGTAGGCAATGCTTTTGAAACTCTGAGGCTTCATTGTGATGCTTAATGGGATTTTTTTGCTGTGATGTATACACCTATGTAAAAAATACCTAAAATTCTCAATCCTTCCACTTTATGCCTTGAAAGAGGAATCCCTGCAGATGAGACAAAAACTGGAAGGTAGACAAAGAGATCCTAGACCAGGTGCTGCTTGTCTTAGCTGTATGGGGCTGGCTTAGGGAAAGAAAAGCACTAAACCAAGGAACTTCTGCACTGAAACTGTCACCCAAACTGAGCATCAAGACTGGTGTGCTTCTCATTGCTGACAGGTAAGAGTCTCTCTGGTCTTCAAGAGTTTACACCTACCAGGTTTGCAAGCTTTATAGACTTTTGCAAGCAGTTGTTTGCATTTGTCATCATCCCAATCATGCAGTATCTTGGATAAAATATACAGCTCAGCTTCAGGTATTGAATCATTAAAGAAGTCTCCTGTAAAGCAAGAATACATGCATTATACAAATGCCCACAACACTGAGAGCTGACTTATGAAAATATTTTCAGTTCTGTTCAATTCCAGGCTTGCAATGTCCTTCGGACATATCAGACAGCAATGGAGGTATCAGGTGAAAGTCCTCTGTTGCACTGCATAGGGAATTTTGCTCTTGATCAGTCTCAAGAAGATCTGAAACATTTAAAGGCAATAACTCATCCTGAAACAGACTGATGCCCAGGAAAGCACCTGAGTTTAGGTTTTCTCCAATAACAGAAATTCAAATTCATACTGCACTAAGGAGATAGGTTCACATGTTTTCTGTCATAAGAAGGAAAAAAATATTGCCTTCTCTAAGAAAGTTTTCAAAGATATTTGGTAATCACAGAATTACTTCATAAATCTGTAGGTAAAAATACACATCTCTCATCTCCTAGCTTTGTTATTCCTTTTGTTTAGCACCTGCTGTACTGCATTCAGATTTTTTTCTCAGTATTTTACTTCATCATTTCTTCTCCCATTTTGCTGCATCTTTGTTTTTATATACTCCCTTCTCTCCTCAAGGCTCCTTTTCTATCTCTGATCTTTGAGCAATTTTAAGCACTTCCAGCACTTTGAAGATTTTTGTAAACATAAAAATGAGATCTCCCTATACTCATCTTCCTCACACTACAAAGACTATACAGGATCAGTGGCTTGGGCAAGAGGAATAGGAGCTAGCTAACCCACTTTCATGGTATAAAATATCTTGGCACCTGAAGATCAATCTGTTGTGACCAGAGAAAGAAAAACCCTTGTTCAGAGCAGGCCTGGCATCCCTCACATCTGCCAGGAGTTTTGCACAGGAGAAAAGGGGGGTGTTAGGAAAATTTATAACAAAGCATGGCAGATTTCAAAATTGCAGGATGCCTTTTTTTTTTTTTTTTTTTTTTTTTTTGCTAATGTACCCTTGTTCTTAAGAAATGAAATAGTTCTCTTCAGGAATTAATGTTGCTGAATAACTGAGTTGTGTCTCTGACAGCTGCTGATGGACAACTGGGACAGCTGCAGAGCTGGGTTAGGGAGGCTGCTGCCTGAGACACTGTCCCCATAAGGGTCAGCTGGAGACCTGAGCCTCCAGTATGACACCTCTGAGCAGAGCCAGGGCTCTGGAGCACAGCTGTGACAACCCCACACCCCTGTCCCCACCTACCTTCATGGAAAGTGATCTGACGCTCCTCAGGGGAAACAAATTGTTCTTTGGCCACCTGCACAACTTTGGGCAGGTCATAAATTGTGACAGTAGAATTTGGATACAAAGAAACACACTCTTGGGCCAAAGCTCCTCCACCTCCTTTGGGGACAGTAAAAGAAGGTCAGTATTGACACAAACCCAACTTGATCAGTGGCACCCCCATGAAAGTATACAGGCAATGGTGCATTCACCCTCATGGAAGCTGGCAAGGTACACTTGCAGCCCATGTGTTGCTGGGAGGGAAGAGGAGGGGCAGGAGAAGCCACTGTCTCCATGTGTTCTGCAGGAAGGTCTGGGCCCTCAGCACCCAGGCATGTGGGGTCAGCCCCAGCCCTTACCACTCTTATACTCCCTCCCAGCCAGACCAGCTGTGGGTGCTGGAAAGGGAAAAATGAACAACAGTCACTAAACCAGGCTCTGGGAAAGAAGTGAGAGAGGCCAGGAGGGAGCCTGCCTTGTCCTGTGAATCCTGGTGGCACTCAGCAGTGCTGGGAGAGCAGGCTGCTGCAGGATAAGAGGCTGTAGGCAATACCTCAACAATAGTGACTGAAGGGGAAGAAGGAAAGATTCTAGCAGTGTAAGAATGCATCAAGCAAGGCACAAAAAATGCTAAAGCTTCCACATCCACAAGGAGATGAGTGACTATTTACATAAATCAGAATGTAGAGAAAAGCACTGTGCTAGCAATGCATAGCAATGCTAGCAATGCATTCTCATGCTATCATTACTCCCACATTTCTGTTCTTAACCCAATCAAATCAGTAAAATACTCCTTATATTGCTTATCTTGCTTTCCATTGTTTTGCCCATCATATAACATGGGAGTTGTTTTCCCCTGCAGAGCTTATAAAAGACAGTTCAGATGCTTGTTAAAGGAGATCTTCTGACACTCACCTCCCAGGTCATAGATCTGTGTGAAAGGGGAAAGGTCAAATGCAGCAAGAACATCTCTGCCACATATACTCCATACTGAGTTCTGGCCAGCCATGAATTTTAGCATTTCTTCATCTGACCTAGCAATACAAACAGAGACAGCACAGAGAGAGAGTTCCTCACCGCATCCTCAGAGATTCCTATAATATAACTGCTGCTACATGTTTTAGCTTAAACAAAAATCTCTGGTTTTGTTGACACAGAATATGTCCTCTTTGCATATAAACCTACGTTGAATATTACTGTATTGGGAGGATACAGCTATGAATTCATGCATTTAAATAGGGAATTAAGACTAGTGAAATCCAACAGTGTGTTATGCTGCTCATTCTCAGAATTTCCAAGGGACTTTTTTCCCTTCAACTACCATTGCCTCTGTCAGAGATGTGTGATGTTTTTCAGATTAGGAAATTATAGACTTCTATTCAAAACGTCAGACAGTGTCCCAGTAATTGATATTGTTGAGAAATAAAAACATTGCATGACGCTGATGAGAGGAATTCTCACCTCATCATGTTTAATTGTCCTGAGTCATAATTAAAAACATTATCTTTATCCACAATAAGAAGAATAAAATTTCTATAAATATTCTAATGATTACCTGTACATTGCTCCAAAAGGGTCTTTAGATGAAACACCAAAAGCTTTTTCATATTGGTTTCTTCCTTCTCTAAAATAGCAATTGAAAAAGCCTATGAGAGTGCTGATCTATTTCTCAACCTCTCACAAGAATGACTGGTTCTTTTCAAGGTCAGGGTGGGATGGCACTTTGAACAATCTGATCTAGTGAGTGGCATCCATGGTAGGAAGTTTGGAACTAGATGGTCTTTAGAACTTCTTCCAACCCAAACCATTCAAGGATTCTGTGATTTATGGGAACACACCTGAGGTAAAGGTACAAGACTGCTACATCACCATCATGGTGCATCACCATCATCTACACCTTGCTTGGTCATCAGTTGCATGGAATGGAACAAGTGAGACTCCAGACCCATGCTAAACTGTCCCTTTGCAACACAAGGATCTTTAGCCACCATTACTCATTATTTACTTTGTTGATGCCATGTCCAGTAAGATCCACTGTAATGATAAAGTGCTTTACTAAAGGTGACACATAAAGAAATCTGATTTCTAGATCCTCTCTACAGTAACAGAGAAAAGAAAAACAAGAACATGCACAAATGGAAAACAAGGGGGGGGGGAAGCACACATATGGCCATGTTAACAGCTGAATTATCTGTTGCTTTTAATTTCTGAGAATCAGCCAGCATCTTTATTGAGCTCTTCCCCAGAAACACATCACTCAGAGCATCAACACAGATGCTGCAAAGCACCAGACAGCACAAAGCACTCCTCCTTACCTCACAGCATCAGCCAGGTACTGCCAGCACAAGTAGACTGTGTTGGAATAATACATCATAATATGATACTGAGACTTTGGACTTGATTTTGTAAGGTAGACGTTGGAAATTTCTGTGTTTCTGTAGAGGGCTAAAGGGTGAAATGAATATATTTATTAACATATATGATATTATTAACATATATGATATAACACCTTGCCAAGTCTATTGTACAGCTTGGTGTTTATCACCAGAAGATGTCTATACAGCCAAAGACACAGCCACGTTACTTCTACAGCCAAAGCCTTTCACTGCAATGAGCAGTGGGTGAGGGCTGCTGAAATTTGTGTTGCCCCATTCCATCTAGGTAAACACCATCTCCCTATGCTTAACTCCAGCACCAAACATTTCCTTCAAGAGCAAAAAAAATGCCTTATAAGTGTTATCATTTACATATAGGCTTCTACTCTCAGAGGAAGCTTTTGGTGTGCTCTATTTAAATGAGAAGTCTTTGCAGACAAGTCTTTTTTCTGATCAACAAGGTCAGCAGATGGGGAGAAACTCACCAACACAGCAGGCCAGCCACACCTACCCTCCCTCAGTTCACTAGGGCAAGACCTTCTGTAGACAGAAGAACTCCTAAAGGACTCCCAGGAATCTCCCCCACTCCCTCCAATGCATCTGCAGTGGCATCACTCACCCACAGGACTTGCATACCAAAGGAATATAAAAGATAAATCCTGCTCTCCCCAAACTCATTGGGCAACAACGATAATCCCTAAAACAGAGCATGCCAACACGAGGCAGAGCAGGGGACACGCTTTGTGAGACTCTAGCTAGTCCTGACCATCTGTCTGAAGGCCAGAGATCCTTTCTGTCCAAGTGGATTCCATGTTTCTGACGTAAGGAAAAACTTACATCACCTCTCAGTTCTGATCAACAACCTAATAAAATAGTTCACATAATGGTAAAAACCCTAAGAAAATCAAAACCTGTTTTAAATCATGCTGTTACCATCCACCCCAGCATTTTATTTTAAGTTTGAAATCCTGCCCATACCCCAGAGATTTCTTGAGACAAGCTCCACAGAGATCCTAAATATCTTCTCCAAAGTCACACGAGGCTCTTGCCCAAAGACATTTAGGGATATAGAGCCCTGCACCTGTGTTTCATTTTATACCTGTGATCATGCTGACATTTGCCTCTTCCTTTTCAGCTGAAGAGTGAATCCTAAGAGTGATTCTCTCCTTCTTCCAGCTACATTAACTGCATTAAGATTTGGTATCACCTTTACCCATGGATCTTACCTCACTTTCAAAACCACCAGAGGTTTAAATCTTTCAACTTATTCCCATTCCTCTGCCTTTATTACCTCCCTCTTGTGTCATCTCTACTGTCAAGAGCTTCAGTCCCACACAGGCATCCAGCAGTCTTTTCATCCCCATGGTGCTGGCACCCAGACCTGCAGCAATGGCATCTGAAGACAGAGGCTTTCCTGACTCCAGAAGAAGATCAAACACCCCCAACTCACAGGCAGTGAACATAACCTGGGAGTAGGGAAAGATGGGAGTGAGGGATTAGGTGAAAGCACAAAGCCTACTGCATTTCACAAGCTTTTCAATTAGGGAAAATATAAATTTAATAACATTTATTTAATATAAACTTGAATTTCATACAAAAAAGTCCAATTATTAAATTGGTTTATCTGAGTTTATCTGTTTATCTGCACAGTTTATCTGAGCACAGACATAACATATTATGCATGCAATGCACTCATTGGTCTTTTTTTTTTTTTTTTCCATTTTCAGAGAAGCCAGCCAATGCTTTTTGGCTTCCAAAAGTCCACATTTAGAGACCAGATTCTGTGTGTAAATGTCCCTGCCTCTTCCTTAGTTTAGGAACACATTCTCACAATCTCCTGGAAAGAACAAAGGCAAGACTGGGTGGTGGTGCTTGTTCTCTGTTTATGCTTCTGTTCTTTAACTAAGGATCTAACACATGCTTCAGTGAACCCTGGGGACTCTCTCATAGCTTGCAATAAGGGGAATATCTCATTCTATGGATCTTGTTATAAGGAGATGATGTGAAGGACTACAGTGATCTTCCAGAAGCAGGGAGTTTCCTCTCATCCAGAAGAACTGCTTCATTCAACTGAACAAAATTGCCCAGTCTTTCCATAGAGTTGTGTAGCTTCTCCAGCAACATTTGTCAACCTTCAGACAGACATAGCTAACCACACATAACAAAAAAAAAAAGAACCAACCATCTTTCTGTAGCTATACACAGTCAACCTTTCAAGTATCAGCCTATTACTCTCTTCACATAAACACTCCTGAAACAGTACCAAAGACATCAATTTAATTGACTGCCTGTAGCTACAATGATTTGAGTTGCAATGATTCCTGTACAATGAGCTCCTTTCACCCTGAGTAAGAACATGGCTTTACCAAAGTTGAAATTGTTTCTCAAAAAAATAGCACTAACAGTGTTAATTTGGAAAACACTGGGCACTTTTTTTCTCACTAAGTGATTTTTCATTATCTATTTTTCCTCTCTTTATTGTCAGCTCTGCACTTCAGGAGCTTAAGGGGAAGAGCTATTTGCACAACTCAAAGAGCATTCCTTCTGTTCCCATGTTGGCCAGAGGTACAGCAAAGGACAACAGGAAAGTTAAGTAATAAATGAGGAAAAAATCATCCACTGCACTGGATATTATAATTTTATGCCCATGTGCCTAAGCAAATAACATCAGCAAACAATAAGAAGAGTAGAATTACAAGTTTTGCCTTTGGGCCTTAAAAATATGTTTGGAAAAACAGTCATTATACCAGTGCTTTCACCTCTTCCAAAGACTTACTTTCAGGACCTAAAGAGAAATCTGAATATTTCTTTCTGCATACTCTTTCTAAGATTTATATTTCTTACCTTTGAGATTAAAAATCCATTGCTGTATTGCACGATGATTTGAGGATAGTCAAGGTCTTCTGTGGAACCCATCTTCCTTCTGGACTGAGACACAGATTTCCTGGCTCTCTTAATTTAAATAAGCTTCTTTTCACCAGACACAAAGATCTCCAGCTGATCCACATAATCTTATTGCTTCTGAGAAACACACTGGTTACAAAACGTGTTAGCTGAATTATTTGGCTTTGATGGTCTTTCCACCTGGTTCAGCTGTTTCTTTGGATCTTCCATCATCAAGTAATAAGGCTAAAGAAGCAGTGTGGATTAAAGCTTGTATTGTCAGTTCATCAGTCAGCAACAAGCTGGCACCTCAGAAGCACTTGAAAGCTTGTAAAAAGCAAAACAGGAATCAATACAGAAGAATATCAAGGACCTGAACTCAGTGCAATGCACCAACATTCATAAACCAAAGCAGAATCTTACTTGGGACTTGAAACTTGCTGTGGGCACAGTCCAGGGGACCCTGGGCTGGCAGGAGGGTACACCTCATCCCTAAGTGCAGAAGCAGCAAGTCCAAAGAGAAGCTGTAAGAATCCGTTGCTGTTCTCTTACTGTGATTAGTTTGCTCTGATGATGATCACTCAGATAAAGCCTTCAATGAATTAAATCTACATTTGTTACTTTTCTGTGTTTTGCAGGTCCTCCCACCCACCCTGATACCAGTTTAGAAAGTAATACCTGCAGCACCTCAGCTGGAGTGCCCTACTTGTGCTTTGCCATGTTTTGACAGAGCAGGGTGCTGAGGGATGACAATACATTTTACATTTTCCAGCTGGCTACTACAGTCTTCCTCCCCTTCTCTGCAAAACTAACCATGGACAGCAGAAGGCCCTTGGGAAGGAACAATGAAATGACTGCAAAGTGCAAGATGGGGAATGGATTTCAACTTCACACAGGACATACCTCAGAGGTTTCCATCAGAAAATTAAACCCCTGGATTACTTTCCTGAAATCTCACTGCCCCACTGTTTATTTCTCTGTCTCTGTCTGACAACGTGCCCATCTCATCTCAGGGTAGATGTGGCAACACTCAGGTAAGGAAAGATCCTTTCCATCAAGGAAAAGACTCAGATTTTATGTCACATTTAGTGACCCTTCAGGAAACAATGTTAAATTAAACCTTATTTAGGTAGTACACTGAAGGCAAAATGTTACCAACCAGCATTTTTTCAGCAGCAGCTTTCTCCGTGCTTCAGATTCCACTGTATAATACTTCTCTGAATCTAACTTTCTAACTAAACTGTACATAATCACACATCACCAGCCAAAGATAACTATTTTTAGCCAAAGAAATTAGAAAGTTATATAAAAATAAAAAGAAACTCTTTTCTAAAGGCCAATTCTACCTGCTTCTGAGAAACTGGTGCAATTTCATGCAAGCTTAAGGATTTCCCACTCCTCAGAACATAACAGCTATTCAGCCCCAGGCCATAAATGCACTTCACTTAAGGCAAAGATATATGGTACATGAGTCTCCACTAATAAAATGACCACACAGTTGATTAAATACACTTGAAGTTCTTTTTCAATTATGACTAAATCTGTCTGTTGAGGATACCAGTTATAATCATCTAATGGGATTACTACTAGTAGTAAGATGTAGGGGTGGAGGCTTGCAGATAACCCACATCAGATTGAAAAAAGCCACATGCAGAAGCTGTTTCCAAGTAAATTGTTAGTGAGGCTTAAAATTAAAGCTCCTTTTAAGCTAGAAATGCATTCATGAAGATGAAATTGCAATGGCTTGCTTTCTCTGAAACCCTATCAAGGTTTCTCTCATAGGGCTTAGACCACATGCAGGCTAAAGCCCTTATTTTACCACCACAGTTCTATTTCAGTGATGCATTTTTCTTTACCTAAATGACTCACTACAGTCAAATGCTACAGAAAAAACAATTATGTCATTTTTGCATAACATTTGAAAGTAAGAAATTATCTAGGAACAAAGAAGATTTAGTAAAACAAATGTGTCTGCCAGTGAGAAATGGCAGATGACACTATCTTCACACACACAAAACCTTCCTTATAAGCAAAAACTACAAATCCCAGGGACGTGACTATGATGAGTTTCAATAATGCCAATAGGGAAACAACTGCGCCTTGCTATCATGACTAAGTCTCTAAGTATACCCAGTTATAACACATGCCCTGGAAGGGCCCCAAGGTAATAGTTTGTGGCCTTTTTTTTTAACAATCCTAAAAAACCAAGATACTCAGTATGATAATTTTTCTTTGAAATAGAATATCAACGTTAAAATGCTCGTTTTCTTCTTTGTAGTATCTCATTATTCTCATATTTTACAATAGATACATTTTCCTAGTAACATGATTATTATTTCCATCACTTTTGACACACCCCAGTTTTAGTTTTTTCCTGTTTTCATCACATATACTAATAGCAAACACTTGGAGTGGACAGGAAAACCTGTATATCCAGCTCATTCTCTAAGCAAACCCTCCTGTCTCTTTAGATTCATTTACAGTAAAATCTCTGAGAACATCTTTTAAAGTGCATCTCAGGCAATCCAGAGTTGTTCTTGGTTTAACTTGTGGACTGCAAATAATCTCTCTACAAATAATTCAACTAAATAATCATTGAGATTTCTACCAGAGGAAAATCCCATCAGATAAGAGTCACAGTCTTCCTGAGGATATCCAGCTTCATCAGCTAGAAGTGGCAGATGCAGAAACTTTAGAGAGAGACAGAGAGATGCAAAGAGAAAACCAAGATGGATAGCAGCTGAGGCAGACTCTGATTTCAGAAATTGCTTGTGTTCTGTCAAGCATAACAAAGGGAAATCGTGGATATACAACTGCCTTAAACAGGCTATTTTAGAGGCTTGGCTTTGCTGGAGGTGGCAGGAACACCTTCCTGCCTAGGGGAGGTGGTGAATAAATTCCTCATTTTGCCTTACTTGTGCATGCAGCTTTGGCTTTACGTTTATATTGTGTCTATCTCAATCTCTGAGTTTTCTCACTTCTACCCTCACAATTCTCTACCCCATCCCACCAGGGGTGTGTGAACAGCTGCATGGAGCTGAGTGGCCAGCTGCTATAAATCACAACAGCAAGACATGTGCACTGAACAGAAAAGATTTTTCCAGCCCTTCCCTTTTACAGGGAAGGTAGAAGGTAACAGACACCACTAGGCAATGCCTCAGGGCGTTGACAAACATATGTCCAGGATCATATGCAGAATTGCAGGGAAAATATAACCTGAAGGTGATCATTTCTTGTTCAGACACTTTGCTGGCAGTGCCTGGGAGTTACATCCCTTCATACTGTCCTACAAGTAGTCCAATATCATGGACAGCACAACTGAACATCCCATGCAGAGCAGGTAGAGCTCATCTGGCAGGTGCCACAGTGCCCATGCAGCTAGATTAGTTATCAATTAGAGAGCAATTCCAATCAGCCTTAGGCCTTCAAAAATTTCATAACATGCTATGGCAAAACATCAGCCTGAGCTAACCTATGAATTCTTTTTGTCAGGCAGCAGGAGATTCAGGAAGTACGGTGCGTGAGGGGGTTACCAGACCAAATCCATTTTCTGTGCTGCCACTAAAGAAGAAAGGATGGTGGTGCACATCACTTCAAACAGGCCCCAAGAGCCCAGTATTAGATTAATAAAGGACACTTGATTCATCCTGTGCACCCAGTCCCAAAGCATCAACCCAGTTCTGAAGAATCAATGGCAACTAGATTACTGCTTTATACAAACATTAGAGACAACTGCAAATTTACTGCGAAGCAGCAAAAGATACTCTCTGCAAATAATATGTTCATTAGACTTGGGAAAGGCCAGATCAACAGAATGCAATGTAAGCTTACTGAAATGGGTGTTGTATCCAGAATAACCAAACCTCAGAAGCAGGATACCAGATCAAGACACAGGCAATACATAATAAACACAAATTTGATCTGTATAGTAATACAAGATCTGCCAATCAGTGGCAAATTTTGCCCAAATATTTATAAATTATTTGCCAAACCAGTTGGTTAAATTGCTGTCTTATATAGAATGTAACAACATCTCTAGCTCTGCTATCAAACATGAGCAGCCACAATAGCCTGTTATATGAGCCTATACAAGAACTGCCTTAAGGCTGACATTGGTGCAAAATCCATGTAGTCCTGATCACCACTCTCACTAGTTTGTCTTTATAGCTTTGTGGCACTGGATAGAATTGTACTTTCACAATTTTGGGAGTCACTGCAAAAACTCTCCTTCTCTCTGTCAGCTTTAAAGATGATACTTCCAGGTAACATATCTTTTTTTATACACATACTTAATTATGCCTATGTCTTTATTTTAGGACACTGAATAGACTACTCTACAAAGGTAGAGCCAATTAGAAACAAAATTTGGATATGGTTACAGCTTTGGCAATAATTTTTACTAATATAAATTACTGCTGGCAATTTGACTCACACATTATCAAAATTCTTTACCACAGCAGGCAGCAATCAGATGGAAAATATCACAATAATCATATTGAAGGGCTTTGGCCTTGCTGTTGTATCAAAGTTGTTGTTTGACTAAGCTGCTTCCCAAGACACCTAGTGCAGGCTGAGGCCAGGAGATAAAAAGAAAACTGCAGGTCAAAAGGCTGGTACGTGCAGAGGCTCATCAGCCCTCAGACAGATACAAGAGACATTCCCTAAGGATAAAACAGGACTATGCAGTAACACTGTCCATAGCAACAGGAACTTAGATTTCTTACCCCTTTGAGACTCCTGCTCGTCTTTGCTTCACAAGGACTGCAGAAAAACCACTCCTGGTTGCCACTGTCAACAGCTATGATGAGGCAGCAGCACATGCAGAGCACATGCAGAGCACATGACAGGCCTCCTCTCCAGAAAAAGGAGCTCAAGAGCATTGGCCCACAAACTTCCTACCCTCTTCAGCTCAGACCTTGCTGAAAGCTGTCTGTGATTAGCAGGGTTCACACCTCCAACAGGAAGAGGTCACATGCTTCCTTGTATCACTACATGATCAGTACACTTCAAAACCCTACACATCCTCAAGAGCAAAGAGGCTTCCCACTTGATCCTCTCCTTCTGGCAAGGACATAAAGGAGACATTGTGGTGACAGACGGGAAATCTCTCCTCGAGCCGAGTGCAACAACTGAGGTGGATTCTCACAACCAGAAAACTCCTCCTGCCTCATCATGTCAGTTAAGAATGATCAAGAATGGCAGCAGAACACTGGAATAAACACTGGGCAGTTCTTGGGACTCAGTACATGAAATAGGGCACAGAGGTCTCTTTCATGGCTGCCTGGGCTTTCCAGCAGGCATGAAAACAGGGCTGTAGCATGAAGTTGCCTGATCCATGGTTTAACAGCATTTACACCCTGTATTTATACCACACCAATCATGCTCACTGGGGAAAATTTTCCACTAGTGAAGGAAAAAAAACTACCAGTTAAGTGAACCTGAGCTTTCCTCAGCAACAAAGCCTGATTTTAAACTAAGCTTAAACTGACAAGCATGGCTGCCTGACACCGGGCAAGAAGCTGGGTGAGCTCTTGGCTTTGCAAGGGAAGAACTACAGATTTTGGAATGACACAGAAGAAACAATCCCCTCCCTTGACCAGATGGCAATGCTGTAACTGATGTGCCTCAGGACACAGCTGGCCCTCCTGGCTGACAGGCTACTCTGAAACCCACATTCAGCTTGCCATCCATAACAACCCCCAGGTCCCTTTCTGCAGGGCTGCTCTCCAGTGTCTTGTTCCCCAGTCTGTGTGTATATCCAGAGCTGCCCCATTCCAGATGCAGAATCCATCACTTGCCCTTCGTCTGGCTGGTGATTGCACAGCCCTCTGATTTGTCTATGCCTCTCTGCCTCCGAGGGACACAACAGCTCCTCACAATTTAGTGCTGTCAATATCTTACCTTTTCTGCCCACAGCTAGTAACTGCAAAGATTTCAGCAGCATGGTCTAGTAAGAAACAAACCCACAGAGATTCTGCAAATAAAGCAGACAAAGTCAGCCAAGGATCCAGCTGAGCTGCAGCACTAATGTGCTTTTCAGACACTCCAGGAAATGGATACACTTTGATTTCATGCATTAGTGTGAGGAAAATGGCATCTGAAGGCTGTAGTTAAAGAGCACACATCCTGCTGAATTAAGTTGACATAGCTGTAACATAACAGGACCATCCAGAAGAGAAGCTGAACTTCATTATTCAAATGTGCTGAGTGATGCTTTCAACAAACAGGTTCTTAACACAACACTTCTGCAAATTTTAATATACTGACACATGAAAACAACAACTTCAGTTCACTGGAAACAGTTTTCTTTTTAATTTTACCATATAAATGCAAAATAAACTCTTTCACTGTAACATTATAGCTTTTAATATTCCTGAGCTGCATTTAAAAGCAAAAGTATTCTTAAATGGATTTAACAAGAGACACTGCAGCCTTACTTTTCAACAACACAAGTAAAAATAATTTAGCAAGAAGGCCCCTTTTTCAAGACAATGTTTAGCTCTTTATGTACCTGAAAAAATGTCTCAAGTAGCCCTATGCCACCTGAAATAATTACAAAGCCAAACAGGTCAACAAAATATCAAAACAACTCTCAACCATTTTACCACTGCTTGTTACTTCCTACACCAGGTGTGCCTCTCTTACATGGAAAGTGTTACACAAAGGCATTACACACCAGAATAATTTGGGCCACAAAGCTTGGCATCATACAGACATATGAAGGAATCAAAGCAGTTTAAAAGGTATCCTGCGTAACTTTATTGTCAATTCTAAGAAAAAATATTGAAGTCCTGCTATCCATCTCAATCAATAAAAACTCTACTTTGTTAAACATGATTTCATTCAATGCACCAAGAAACACTTTAAATCAAATCTGTATGTAATAGCTTGTCACCTCTGAAGTTCCTATAACTGGCACCCATATATTTCTTAAGCCAAATTCGGTGATAAAAACTAAATATACTAAAATTAAGGTTTAGAAAACTGAAACTGAAGAAAACAGGCTGGCTTTTAGCACTTTAGGAACTTGAGCACAAGCACAGGTGATTATACCTACATTGTGGTAGAAACCTAGAGACAACAAAAGAAGGAAGGTCAAAAAAATCAGGCATCTCTTTTGATTTCAGGAACTAGATGCAAGCTAAGAATTGGTTGAAACAATTGTGTTTTCTATAGCAGTCACACCAATGAGGTCTGGTGTCCAGTTTTGTGGCCCTTTTGTCCTACCCCAGCCTTTCAAAGGAGCCAAGGCCTCCACTAGCCACTCAAAGCACTCCTTAGCTTACTCAGTGATCACCTCCGGTGCCTTCGTCTCCTGCTCACACTTCTGCGACTACGACTCCTTTCTCTTCTGTCCCTCCTCCGTTCCCGACTGCGCGTTCTTCTGTAGCGGGAACGTCGGGGGCTTGCGCTTCTTCGCCGAGGACTGCGGCTTCGGCGAGGGCTGTAGCTTCTGCTGGAGTGTCTGTAATACCTCCTGTCTCTCCTATGCTTTTCATCCCGGTAACTCACATCTCTTCTGTGCCTGCTGCTCTCCCGTCTATCCTTACTCTCATCACTGTTGATGCTGCTACATGAATGGCTCTTTCTTCTCCTTGGCTCTGTTCCACGTTTGTCCTGCTCACAGTGCAAGTCCTTCTTGCAAGTGCTCTGGTCATAGCTAGAGAGGCTCTTCTGGTCCTGGTTACTGGTGGGAACACATGAAAGTACCCCTGAACCTCTTTTGTCAGAACACCTCTCAGAGTTTGTAGTATGAAGATTCTGACCTTCTTTGACATGAACTTTGTCGTGAATGTTGCCATTTAAGTACTTGCATTGAGTGTTTACACTTTCAGGGGATGCTACTTCTATTTGAGAGCCAGGAGCCAGTTTGCCTGTAACAGCCTGTCCTGAGGTAGAAGTGATGCAGCTGGATGACACAGTGTGGGGAACAGTACTAGGGCTTTTCAGCACGTCAGTCTGAGATGCTTCGGTTTCTTCTTTGTTTTGATTAACTGCATCCATTTTCTTGCTCAGAAGATTGTTCAGTAGTTTCTCCCTCAGTTCCTTTTCCTTTCTCTGTAACCCCAGTGCTCTCTCTTTTTCCTCTTCCACACGTTTAAGCTCAGCCTCCTGGAGCCTTCGTCTCTCCTCTAGCTGCTGAAGACAAATCTTTTCTTCATTCTGTTCTTGCTCCAAAAGCTTTACTGTCTGAAAGACAGTCAAAGGGAAGAGTAAACAAAAAAATACCTGCTCCTGCTTCCAAGTTACAACATAACACAAAGGTAGCAATGTGGCAAGAAAATAAAATCTAACCAACAGAACTTAACCATCCCAAAATAAAATGGTGTTTCCTTTTCAAAGGGAAAAAAAAATCAAAACCAACAAAACCCACTAATCCAGAACTGCTGTAAGTTGAAACATTATTTACCCACAGTTCTTGAGAGGAAGTTTTGTCTTCATGGCTCCTCAGTATAACAAAAGTAACAACATGTGAAATCTGAAGTATTGAAATACATTTATCAGGGTAAAAACTTGAAGGTTTCAGTCAAATTTAAAATTTAAAAATTCCATCACATTGAAAATGTTGTAAATTTTATTGAAAAGAACTTCTTCTAGATGATTGTCATCTGTGGCTCGTAGATGACTTTACAATAAGTCCACAAAAACAGCAAGTAATTAAATGGACAATTATTATGTAGAAACTGATTGTCATTTTGTCAACCACTTAAAAAATTCACGATACTAGAAAAGGTTCAAACCTTTTTCTATTCTGACCTAGTCAAGGGGGTTGGTATAGACCTCAGAATTCTCTAAATGAAAGAAACACACTCTCTGTTTCATCAGACAACCTTTCTATTCTACAGCTACAAAGTTAAAAAGCCTGTAAAAGGCATTTCTTCCTTCTTCTAGTATAGAACTCACATAGCACTGTGAGTTCAAAAACACTCCTGAAGTGCATGGGCATCAAGAAAAAAACCTGTGCTTTTCCACACAGCTTTTCATTTCTACAGAAAATATTTCACCTTCAGTACACCCTAATAAGGTTTTATCCAAGTCTTAAGCTTCAGTGTTTCAGTGAAAAAAATAACAATACTGTTAGAGAGACAGGATCTAACATTTGAAACCTTTGCTGACAGTACTTTTCCTACAGAAGAAACATTCTGTACATTTCAAACACTAACTAATGAAAGTTCAATCTCTGAAACTGCAAAGAACAGTGAACAGAATTGTTGCGAGGCAGATGGGAAACAGCATCCAAACCAGAATTAGAAAAGGAGTCTTGCACCTTTTCCTCTGTGGCTAGCTCACTTCATCATGCTCACACGTTCTTTTACTGGACTTAAGAAAACCTAACAATTAATTTACAGCCAGAAAATGCTATTCAGGACTACAGGTTAAATTCACTTTCCATTTACCTCCAAGTGCATATCTTACCAAGAGAGAAATACTGTTTGTTTCATTGTGCTTTTCTGAAATTTTGGTCTAAGGAATGGCAGCTGCAGAAGTAGTAAACCTTGTGTTTAATGAGCAGTGCTCCCCACCTTCTCTCAAGCCAGCAAAGGGCTTTGTTCTGTTGCATTCATCGTTAGATTCTGAAATAAATATTTAAGTTACCTTTGCTCTGCTTAGCAGTTCTGCAATTAATCTAATGGACTGAAGATTTCTCTGAGCTAACAGGAGCTTCCTTTCTTCTAGCTTTATCTTCTCTTGAAGTTTTCTCTGTTCTTCAGCTTGAAGCTTTTCAAGTTGCTTTTTGTTCCGTCGAACTTCACGATCTTTCTGTTTCTGCTCTCTTTTGCGCAACTTCTCTTCTCTCTTTCTCTCTCTCTCATATTCTTCAAGCTCTCTCTGCTTCCTAAAAAGAGATAAATATTTTTGCTTTATCTAGGCAAAGCACAATTTCAAACTCCTACTGTATGAACAATACATTTTACATGTCAAGTAAATTTGTTTCTAAATAAGTCATGTTGATGAAGAACAAAAGTAGAAAACTGAACATCTGAACCCTTACTTGTGACAGCAAACAGTCATAGTCTATCTATTTTTACCAAGTTGGAATTCAAAGAAAAAAAATTGCTACAGCAAAGAATTTTTTTTAAACTTTTACCAGAGATAATAACAATGCATGAGGCAGCCGGGCAGAGAATTATCCCAGCAAGAAGAAGACTATCAAGCCAACAAATGTGTGCAGTGGTGGTGGATTTTATTTCTGTGATTAGGACAAAACGGCAGCTTCTGCTAAAGGCCAAGGGTCTCTGAAACTAGGTGTCTAATGGCAAGATTTTTAGGAAACTGAGTATTTTGCAGGTTTAATATTTTGAACTGAACATAAGCATAAGTGGTAAACTAAACCACACGCAGCTTTAAGTGCTTCATTTTAGCTACAGGCAACTTGTGTTTACTTATTTTCTATCTTTTGATGCTGATATAAAGGAGCAGTTTTGTTATGCCTGATTGTTAAAATGACTGAACAATAAGCGATAAATACCTTTCTTCTTCTTTTTGTTTTTCCTCAGCTTCTTTCTCTTTACGTTTTTGTTCTTCTCTCTGCTTTTCAAGCTCTTGAAGCTTTTGCCTTTCAAGTTGACGCTTCTTAATTGATGCATCACTGAGGTGTTTTGTTGAGTCAAAAGAAACCTTTATATGATACAATTGAAAACAGTTTTAAGGAAACAGAAAAATAATCAAAAATTACAACCTGACAATTTTAACTTAGACCTTGGTGTAAGTACAATCAGATGTGTAAAACCTTCTTCAAAACAAAGGGAACTTCTCTATGCGCCCAGAGACAGCACCACCTATTCTAATCAGGTGATTGGGTACTAAATGTGTGCACACATGTAGCAAAATCAGATACCATTTCTATGTCTCACAACCAAAAATAAACCCCAGTGAGGCTGAGGCTCTGTCTGTCCAATGTTTTCAATGCGTCAGAATGGGCACGTACAGAACTCTTAATTAATGCAAGCTGTACAGCACTACATAGAAATAGGTTTAAATAAAGGCCTTCTTTCTGTCTAAAACTGTGATCCTTAAATTCAGCAGAAGACAGTTCTACAGCATTCAGCAGCTGCTTCAAGCCTCCCCACCGGTTCTAAAACCAAGATTCCCAAATTGAGGTACACTGGGCAGAAGATCCCAAGTCATAGGAACAGAAAGAAAAGAAAGACAGTCACATCTGAAAAATGAGACTTCAGAGGTGCTCAGCTTCCAGGAAATATGAACACACCTTGGCCATGTCCTGCTGCATGCTGGAACAGGACACCACCATACAACACAGCCCTGGTGTCCTGATCACCAATTGTGAGTGCAGCCAGGCAGAGATCTATGACACATTTCCACAGACCCATGGTCATTGAACCATGATGAAGAGAACAAGGAGCACAGCCTATGCAGTTTTATCTACTCAGGCTTTATGCTAAATGATGTTTCACTAACAGACTGAGAGGACAAACAAGTACAAATAGACAAGGTGTGGTGACCTTGTATGACAGAGGGCTGCTGTCCTGACAGGGTAGCTGCCAGGAAGGCATGACTCTTCTTGCACAGCCAAACTAAATCTGGGAACCCTGATCCCCTGCACGTAAATGACAGTTTGAGTTTTGCCAGGTCAAGGCAGAGTTTCTATCCCACAACTGACAAGCTTTGGTAACAAGACAAAAGATTACAGAATTTTACTTGCACTGACTAAACTACAATTTGAATAAATATCTGCATGTTCCCACATTGCACAAACACTCAAGGCTTTTTTTCTGAAATACACTCCCTAGTTTGATGAATGACTACTGGGCATACCAAAATACATCCACAAACATTTCACTCAACCGATATGTAAATGCACAGACCACCCCCAAACAGAGTAAGTTTTCTTGAGGCTGTGCTTTCAGAGACACTACATCTGAACAGACTGCCTTGTTCCCTCCTGTCATAGCTGTAATTTCTAAGACAATGAGGTTACAGAAAATAATTTCTGGAAAACTCTGTACGTAAATATTATGAAATAAGCATAGGAAATTCACAGGAAGCTGTGCTACAAATAAAAATTATCATTTAAATTTTTGTGGGGCCTTCCTGTATATCAGGTACACTAACAACTAACTGTGTATTTCCCAGATGAGACAGGTCACATGCTACTGAGCCTTTTAGTTCTGACCTTTGACTGCTAGACCTAGTTATCAATGAAGGGACCAAATACAGAGACTGTGAAATTCTCCCCCACAATGTCTCTCTGCAGTGAACACATGAAAGAACAATGCACTTTACAGTCTATCTTCTAATGAAGATCACTTCTGATGAAATTTGTCTGAACTTGTTCAGAACTGGAATTTTAAGCGAAATCACGATTTATAAACACGTATTATTTTCTAAAGCAATTTAGAAAATTGTGTTCATAAACTTGATCCTTCCATCAGCAATTCCCATTTCTAGAACCATCTTGTTGAGGAAAAAAAACAAAACCCCACTCACTTTAGTTACGTAGTCTAAGAGCGCATTTTTCTACCAACACTGAAAATTGCATTATGTCTGTCCCATAAAGCTACATTACTGCTGCCAATGTCACCTGTTGCCACCACTGCGGTATACAGATAAAGGTTTCAAGCACTATGGAAATAACATTCAGTTGTACCCAGTCCTTCATGTGGGTTCCCACACAAAAGGCTGCGGTCTCTCACCTTTATATTGCAAGCCACTGCTTTGCCATCATCGCCCTTGTACATCAGCTTCATCCCTCGCAGGGCATTCATGGCCTCGATGAATCCTGCATACTCCCGGTACTGAACATAGGCTTCAAAGTTCAAATGGCCTCCAAAGCTGAAAGTGTGAAAATTCCTGCCAGTCATTTCTTCTCTGTAAGGGTCCAGCATGGGTATGTCCACATTACGGATTTCTCCAAATTTCTGGAAAACTTTTATTAGAACTTCTTCACTTGGCTTTTCCGAGCCAGTCTCCTTTGCTGCAAACCACTTACAAGGCAAACCCTCCAGGTGGATGGTGTCTGGCCTTTCCCCAGGCAAGGTTTCGTTCATATCTTTTGCATCACGGAAAAATGAGTCCCAGTCATGTCTGGTGGGAAAGTCAATCTTGTATTCCGCAGCACGCACTTTTAAAATGTCAGAGAAGCCGCTCAGCTTTATTGTTTTGCCATCAAGGCACGCCAGAAAAGATTTAACCAAACTTTTGTTTTCGACCTCTCCTTCAAACCTAATGAAATCCATTGTACTTTTAGAAATCCGCAGAGTGGAAAACTGATGAGTTTGCACCATCCCCTTCAATCTTTCCATCACTTCCCAGTTCGAAATGGATTTTCCCGGTTGCTTCAGCTGAGGAAGTGCCACACTGATGGTCATTTTTGTAATGGGTTTAAGGTATAACCCACAGGGAGCACAGAGCTCTACAGCTTCTGATGTATCATGAACTATTGTTGCAGCAGCCATAACAAAGAAAAAGCATAGGATAAAAAAATAAAAGATGCAAGTTTAAGTTGCAGGCCAACAGTAGTCAAATAAAATAGCCCTTATCCATAAATAATTTAATTCTTTGGCGATTTAACCATTCCCAAGTTAAAACGATGTCTCTTACCACAAGAGTGAATTAGATAATTACAACCGAGTAGTACAAACATCTTAAATTACTTTACAACAACTAGAGCCTATAAGTAACTAAATCTCTGTAAGGCCTCTGAATAGAAAACTAGGAGCTGATGACAGTCTTAGGAATACATGAAGTTGGTATGTGATTGCTCAGAAAGCAGCTACCCTTTCTCAGGAGGGAAGGGACTGGCGGCGCGATGTCACACCGCTCCCAAATCTACTTAACAACCAGTGAACCCCAGCAGGCTGGAGCCGAGGCGGATCTCACGTTCTCCGGAAGGAAGACCTGGAAGGTGTCTGCAACGAGAGAAAAGCGCCCCTTTTATTTAAAAGCCCGAAGCCCCACCGCCCCGCCCTGCCGGCAGCGCCGAGCAGCCTGCGCAGGACAAGGCTGGGGAACACCGCGAATCCACCGGAGCCAGCGGCCACCGCCGGCAGCTACCCCAGGCGGGCGGAGCCCGGGCGGCGGGGGAACACCCCGGGAAGACGCCAGCGGGGAAAGCGCCCCTCGCCGATGCCAGAGTCACCCTCACCCCCCGCCGCCGGCTGCTGCGCGTCCCCCGGCAGGCAGAGCCCGGCCCCGCGTC
>WBNO01000454.1:559507-633325 GCA_013400575.1 Peucedramus taeniatus
CTCCGCAGGGACCCTCCGTGTGCTCTGCTCTGCTGTGCTGGGCGCACACCTGGGCGTCTGCAACACCTGGGGCTCGCTCCGTGGCAGTGTTCCCCCCTTGCACAGAATCACTTCGGTGGGAAAAGAACCCCTGAGTCATCGAGTCCAGCCTTTGAACGCCGCCGTGGCAACACACCACGGCACTGAGTGCCGCGTCCGGCCTTTCCTTAAACACCTCCAGGGACGCTGACTGCACCACCCCCCTGGGCAGCCCATTCTGATATCTAATCACCATTTATGTGAAGAAATTCCTACGAATATCCAACCTAAACCTCCCCTGGCACGGCTTGAGGCCGTTTTCTCTTGTCCTGTCGCTGGTTGCCTGGGAGAAGAGGCTGACACCTGCCTGGCTACAGCCTCCTTTCTGGTGGTTCTAGGGTGTGATAAGGTCCCTCCTGAACCTCCTTTTTTCCAGGCTGAACAACCCCAGCTCCCTCAGCCGCTCCTCATGGACATGCACTCCATAGGACACGTGTTCCCTCTGTCAGCCGAGGACATGAGGGCACAGCCAAGGCCACCCTGACCCTGGAAGGCAGAGCAGGGCCGACTGTGGTCACCTGCCCCGGCTCCACCATTTTAAAGCAGGCATCAGGTCTATCCTTGGATAGAATTCCACCATTTGAGAAACTGCAACTGCAGAAACCGTCAGCAGCAGGCTGGGTGTAAATAATGGCTTTGAAGCACCACTGACCTCAGGAGGTCACCGTCAACCCAGCAGCTGCAGCAAGACCACAGCTGTTGTGCAGAGGTGCTATTTCACACCACAGATGCTTGTAACTGCTGGTCCTGCTCTGTTTCTGTTATGGTTAAGTAGTAGTATAAACACAGAATAAGGAGCTAGTGCTACTGAAAACATTTGAAACAGTGTGTGCTTTGTAGAGAGCCCCTGCATTGTATGTCACACCTTCATCTACGAACCTGCCCTTGGGAGCATACAAAGCTAAGCCAGATATGTTCCAGGGAGTTTCAGCAGCAGCGCAGGGAGACCCTGCATATGGCAATGATTTTGAATCCTGTGCATAATGATAGCCCCACTGCTCAAGACTGTGCCAGAAATCAATATTTTGTATTTTAAACTCAAAGACTGGAACAATTTTGTAACTTGAAAAGTTACAAAATACCAGCACTGAGGTTACTCATGACAGGACATCACCCATAGATTTAAAAGCTTTCACTGACTATTTTTCTGATATACTCAAAAGAAGTGTTACAAACATTATATTTAAATGGGCAAGAGGAAGTACTGATAATGTGCACACCTTTTAAAAGATGTAATCAAGCATCAGTACTGCAGTATAGAAAGGGTAAACTGTCTCTGCTGAAATGCAGTCCATTACGTTGGGCAGATGTGTTATTCTAATTTTTATTTTTTCAGTGAGATACTTAAGTGAGTAAAATGAAATGTCTCCCTTTGGCTTTCAGAGTCTGAAGTGAAGGTCAGTAAAGGATATGACACCAATGAGGCAGAAGAATGAATCAGCAAAGTAAGCATCAGTAAGAGAGAGTATCGGAGTGCAACTGTGCATGCAAATCTGTTTTTTACTGTAAGACATTGATTTTCCCCAATTCTGTCAAATACATCGTGCTGTTGACCGTACAAACCGTCTATCATGTCTAAAAGTTTGTACCCTTTTTCTGACTTCAGCAGAGAGTCTTGTGGGAGAAGTCACTTCTATCTATTAACTCTCTTCTGTACCTTCCGTAGTCAAAACACCAAATCCCACAGAAGCTCACTAGAGGGAGTGCTTGTTACTTACATATGAGAGATCTATTCATAAACACAATTAAAGTAGCCTATGAACAGCAGATACTAGGTTTTGTATTCATGCCAGAATACAGATCATTCTTCCTTTCTTAAAAGACATATAATCCTCCCAACTACACACGGTCCTATCTGGGTACTTCTGCTCTTCCTGAAATGCACCGGCTTCTTGACCTTAGTGGTCATTTGAAGAAATGCATGCAAGGTGTTTCATGTTACGTGGGTGTTTACATAAAATAAAACAACAACCCAGTATAATTCCATTTCCTTTCCTTCCATCTTCCTTCCTCTCCGAAACACACCAAAGAAGAAGAAAACCTCTTTTTAGTTTAAAACTGAGCTATATCTCTTGGAGAATGATTCATCTAAATGTGTTTATCTAAATCTTTGCTACTACTCCAGAAATGCTCCTGGTTCATATATTTTTAGAAACGGAGTATGTTGCACCCTGTGGTTCCTTTGGATATGATTTTGGTTTTCTGTTGTCACTGGTCAGGGGGTATCTATTCTTTCCTACAGAGGGAAAACTGAATGATTCACTGTGCAGTTGAGCAGTTTATGAATGGAAATTGGAAGTGGAGGCAGGAGCAAAGAAGAATCTCTCAGATGAAAAGATTGCATAACTGTGGAACAGACATTACAATGTTGGTTTTAGGCTCCAAATAGCCTCTCCCCACAAAGCAAAATTAATCCCTGAAGTGGGTAGGAATGGAGGAATGAACCTGGAATATATTGGTTTATTTCCCATGGTAAGAAACAGCTCCACAAATAATTCCATTTCCTTTCATTAGCTCTGCTCTTTCTTGTTTGGATTTTTCTGTATTTCAGTGAAGTTTGTGGCTATGACAGATCATCTGCCTTGGAAACAACACATAACGTTAGAAGTAATACATATGCTGATGTAGGGCAACTTCAATTGACTAGAATTAATAATCACTTCCTGGGCCTGGTTCTTTACAAGTCTAACTATTGCATTCTGCTTAAAGCAATAGAATATGACAATATAAATATCCAGTTTCACTCTCTCTAACACAGCCTTATGGCACAAAATTAGCCTTGAAGCACTGTGCAGGATGCAAAGCAGATAATTTTCTACTAATTCGTCGTTGTGCCTGTGCCCACTGCCATCTATCTCACACTAAACAGAAATGGCAACATTTTTGCTTTTTGCTTTCACTGAGGCAGAATTGGCATCTGTTGTGGTATTGGTTTATGAACTGTCTGGTCAAACTATAGTGTGCTGTAGCCTATAAAACATAAAAATTAGATTTAATTGTCAAGACACATTGTATTATACTTGTTAGCATATTGTACTATACTTGTTAGTACTGTGCTGTCAGATGCATTGCTGGTTATTTCAGTTTTTATACATGTATCCATGAAATGTTTTCACATAATGACAGACTTCAATAACTATCACTTAAAATAAATTGCAATGTAAAAGATTTAGATTTTTTTTCCTACTTTTTTTCCAATGTCTGTGTAAGGGAAAATATTTTAATTGGATTCAAATTAATGCTTGAAAATTAAGTATTTCCTTCATAGTATTGCAAGTTACAGATTGATACCAATCAGGAAAGCATCCTGTGCTTTTTGTACACTTTTTAAATAAAAAAATTTTCATTGCAATTTATGAAATGAAAGGCAAGAGCTGTTGACCTTTCTGAAGAAAAAAGAGCAGAAGGTTAATAGCACTAACCTTCCTCAGCAGGATATTTCTCTTGACAGGTTCCACAAGAGTCATTTCAAGTACAATTATTGACACCATAAAGAGTTTGAGTTTTTTAAGAAGGTAAAACTGTATTATTAAATTTGAAGAATTACAGTTCTGAAGAAGACAAGACCTTTTAAGCAGACAGGATTTCCTCTGTAGGTTCAGCCTGCCCTGCCCACTAAAAGTCTCACCTAATCCAAAAAGACCAGAGATATTTTGGTAGATCTGGCATAAGTATAAATGACTGGCATCAATTCCATGTTTCAGCAGCTATGTCTGCAGCCCAGCCTTGCTTCCCAACACACTCATCAGGGATGTCAGAGGAATCAGTGGCAGAATGCTCTGCTGAGTTTGCACTCTTTTTGCTCCTGGCAACCTTTTCTCATTTCCCAGGGCCTGATTTCACTCAGCTTTCTTTCACTGGCATTCTGGCATGTTCTTACTAAAACAGTGAGTTTAGGGATACGGCACATCGTTTTGAGAATAAAGCAGCATCCTAGTAAGGATAAACTCTCAAGGCCTTGCCAAGTCCAAGTTCATGAGAGCTGATAGTGACTATACAGTATGTGGAAAAAGCAATTTGATTGTTGAACTGTTTGCCCAACAGACTGAAATTGAATTTCTTTCCCTGTCAAAACTTCTCTATAAAAACCTTCTAGCTAAAATAATTACCATGGTGGTGGTTATATTTTGAGTGTGAAGCAAGTGCTTCCTATAGGCACACCTGCATGAAGGGAGTCAAACACCTTAGGCGAGGTTTTAAAAAGTCAATTTTGAGAAAAGAAACTACTCCAGTAGTTTGAAGTCTTAATTTCAGTTCTTAATTTTATATCTCTGCAGGAGATGAGTGCTGAATCTTTCTCTCCCAAGGATCAAGCAGTTGATTTTTTTGTTAAGATCCTTTCAGTGGGAGGATCACAGGACCTCAGGATCTTCGTGATTCATTGGCTTCTTCAGCTGAGGTAGGAAGCCTAAGCTCATTTCGCACTTCAGCCCAGAGGGAAACAAGCCCACAACCAAAGTTTTCAGGGCACATTTTTACTACATAGTCAGAATAGGATGTTCTTAACACAGAAGCCACTGCTCACTGTTACAAACATGAGGTGTTTGATTTCTAGCAAATTCTACTTTTCAGTCCAGGCTCTGGGCACCAGAAATGTGGTAGTGTTTATAGAATGATGAGTTTAAAAGATAAAGGAAAACTGGGTTAGCACCTCAACTGCCCAGTATGCAAAATATGTTGTGATGTCAGTTGTTCAGCCAGCAGTTACCTCAGGGCATGAATCTAGTGAGGGATATTCTAAAACCTGCGTGATGATGAGGTCTAAGTCCATGTGATGTTACTTGTAAGAAGTACTTGGGGAGATTTTCATTTCTATACAACGTTTTTCAATTATTTTCACATTGGCTTATACTCTTTTGGGTATTTTATTTCACATAAAAGCCCAGGTGTCCTGCTGGGCTCAGGGATGTCAAAGACAACCACATTTGCTGTTCTGTCAGTGAAGCACTTCCTATGAGCCCTTTCCCATGTGAAAGACCAACGCCAGTCAGCCAGTTCCAGCCTGGCTGACCTAACTGATTTTGTCTGTGGTCATGGGGAGCCTAGCTCCATGCCTTCTCCAGCCAGGATCAGGCAGAAGTCACTACCTCAGTGACTTCTGCCCCAATCTGTTTGGTGTCTTTGCTGGAGCTTAGAAACCACAAGCAGAAGAAGGAAAAGTTAGTATTTGTTTACACCTCTGCTGCCCTCATACACAGCCCAACTTGTGGGAGCTGGAGCATATGCCACATTTTAGTCTGCTGCAGCCAACACTTGTAAGTGCTCTGAATTATATATTGAGCAATTGAGGTCAATGCTTCTGCATGTGACTTTGGGTTTTACCTGCTGCTAGATTCAAAATCACATCAATTAAGTTGAGCACTAAAGTACATCTGAGAAACAGCAGAAAGACAAAACTTATATGGCTCTTTCTTCATCTCCCTCTCACCACTTCTCAATGCAGGAAGTGGGTGCAAATTCTAGTGTTTCACCAAAGAAAGGAAACTTTCTTGTAAAGAGCAGTGGTTTTTGGAAAGGCTTCTGTAGACAGAGCATGTTGCTCTCTTTGTTGACCTTCATCTATAATCTAAAAACCTCGAGGGTTCAAGCAGTGTGCTCCAGAGTAACTAGGCACTCCAAGTAACAGGTGAAAAGAGGTGTATCTGACTTATTATAAAACATGAATCCTAGAATCATAGAATATGAGTTGGAAGGAACCCACAAGGATCATTGAAGTTCAACTCTTCCACAAGCCTCAAGAGTCCCACCATGAGCCTTGAGAGCATTGTCCAAAGGCTTCCTGAACTCCGGCAGGCTTGGTGCTGTGACTGCTTCCCTGGGGAGCCTCTTCCAGTGCCCCACTGAAGAGTAATTAAATACAGGCAAAACGCAAAGAATGCATAGATAACTATAGTATAATATTTAGCTTATGTAGATAATAGCCAAGAAAGAAGAAAAATATTAATATTCAAAACTGACATTTCACCTTGAAGGTCACTAACAGGAGAACAGCCTAATACAGGAAAAATGGAATGTAATCTAAATTGAATGACTAAACCTCAAGAGGGATGAGGGATGCTAGGCATGGGTGCTGAAGCATAGACTCTAGCCCAATGAAAGAGAGAGGGACATATCTGCAAGTAAAACATTACTAAGTATTACTAATTCAGAACTGCATTAATTATGAGAAATTATTATTAGCACCACTATTTTTACCAGGTACTTCTAATTTTTACCAAGAGTAATACACCTAAAACTTAACATTGAGCTTTTGACTCTATATTAAGAACTCTGAATATGTACTGGTTTTAATCATCAGGCTTTCTGACTTCTGCTTCTTGGAAAGCCCCAGCTTACTTCTCACTTCTGAGTCTTTTCACCTATGATGCTTTCAGGTTCTTGTATTTCTTGTTTGTGTGAACAAAGCCATGCTGGACATATGTATTTTTTTTTTCATTTTTACTAATTTTATGAGAGCTGCTATGTATATTACTACTCCAATCTATTTTGCTTCTATCTTCTACTGCTTAATATATGATGTTTCCTTTGAGGAGCTCATGTTAAATGATTGATCTGCTAAGGAACAAATGAATAGCTGAGGTAATAATTTATTTCAACATCCCAGCTAGACCTCAAAGAGGACAGCCTTTTCCCAGTTTCAGACATTTGCACCAGTCAGGAAGGATTCTTACCTGATCTGTTTAGCATGGGGCACTACCACCAGTGCAGAGAGAGAAGTTCTCTGGTTTAATAAATTAGGAAAACAAATGCAAATGCTATCATTAGGAAGAAGCTTTAGCACAGAAATGGATTTTACAGGAACAATAGAGGTCTAAGGAGCCTGTAGGCATTGCTGGCATTACCTAATGTGACGTCTTTGTTAGTTGTCTCCAAAACAGGGTGTCTGTACCCCAAGGAGTGCAGAAGACAATTCAGTGGAATGCAGGAAGAATATGTTTTTGTACCATTAACAAATGAAATAAAAATATGAGTTTTTAAAGTAGTGTTTCTCTCGTCTTTATCTCATCATTTTAAATTCCTATTTTTTGTAGATTTTCCAATGTACATAGTATGTTTTTACAGTAGTACATCTATATAACTTATTTATAAATAAACATACAAATGTTGAGAGGTTGTGCTTAATTTTTTTTTTTTACTTGGGTTGCATGATCAAAGAAGTTTGGAGATCTGTGTCATATTGGAACCATTCTGCACTGGACATTTTTCTGATCAGCTGCAAAGCATGAGCCTTGGTACAGATTAGGGATCCTCATGTGGCTAGCCTCAAGTAGCACTATTGAAAGAAGTTACCTGTTTTTTCCACTATGGAAAATTAATCTTGTGGGTGAGTAACAGGGACAGATCAGGCTGCTAATATAGAGACAACATATTGCTTCCCTTGTACACATCTCCATCTTCTTCTTGGATAGTTCTTAATATTTTCAGAAATTCTTTGCCGTTTTCCTTTTTTTAAAGGGAAGTTACATATACATTGGTATTTCAGTGTTGCAAACCATATGTCAGTTCTGGAAAAATGCCTCTATGGTGACTCCAGCATTTTTGATACAAGGCGAGTGAAACAGCCGTAAAGTGCTCCGTGAGTTACAAAGAAGGTTTTTGAACTGGAATAATTTAGCAAATATTCTAAAACATTTTTGTCAGTGATTAAAAGAAAAGAAAATAAGAACTAGGTGTAATAGTATAACAGATGTTTGTATTGGCATCCTACAGCAGAAATGCATTCAGTAAGAAGAGACTGAAAAAATTCACTGCACATTAAAAAATCAGGTAAGACAATAATTTATTTATTTAGAATTTATAAAGTCATTAGGAGCAAAATTAACTCTTTCCACAGTTTGTTTGACTGACAGGAGTATTTGATTTGTGGTAATATTTGTTCAATATTTGTAGTTTGAAAAGATTGAGTTTGTCTAGACTGGAGAAGAAAAACGTTTGGAGGGCTTGGGTAGAAAGGAGCTCATTATCTCTGTTTAGAGTGAGTTAAACAAGAGTTCCAGGCTTCAGACTGAATAAAGAGTCACATCTGGAAGATTTTTTTTTTTCTTTTTTCTCATTTAAAGGTAGCATCTCAGCAAATTGCCTGAAAAATTTATACTCCCCATCATTCTGTCTAAGAAAATGTTATATAAACATTTAATGTCAGAAATTGAACTGATTCTGCCATAGGAAAAGGATATGAAGAAATAAGACCCCATCCAGCCCTGTTTGTTTTGTGAAACAGTGGCTGCTATTTCTTAATATCATTTTGAGTTATACAAGGCTAAATCTGGGTTTTGGTCTACCTTTGCTCTATCTCTCAGTGAAACAAATTCCAGAAGGGTAAACCCCTGTACCCCCAAAAAATTTTTTACCCAAAGTCCCATGGATTGTAAGTGATGTGTTTTTATTTTTCTATATTGATTGTGTAATTTTTTAAAGCTGTACTGTAACAAGCCACATTTTCTTGAAAGTGTCTGTATGGAATTCAGTCTTGACCACGGTTAAATAAAGCTGTGAAAGAATCCCTGTCTAAGGCAACAGCTCTTCTCTGAAAACAGGGTTTCATTGTTATATCTACTGATCTGGTTAATTTATCTAGTTAGGTATGTATTTTGCTCAGTTGTGTAATTCCACTTGTGTTTTATGATGCCAAGTACTTTACATATATAAATCCATCTCAGGAAAAGGCTGAGGTTTTCAGAACTGCTTTTGTAATTTAAGAGCCTGAGTCAGATTTTGCCTTGTGAAGTCACTTAGGCTTCATAAAGAAATATTTTCCTCAGTGTCTCTTTCCAAAGACCTGCTAGTGTTAAACATGGGCAAGGTTCCCACAACAGCAGAAGTGAGTAGGATGAGGACTGTGTGACAGCAAAACCCAAACCTTGGAGAGCTGCTCAGTTTATTCTGCTTGTTCTTCACGAGTTTGCTGCAGGGAGAGAAGCTGTTCTTGTCCTCCTGCCTGCATATGAACTCAACAAGTTGCTGAGAGGGAAAGTCAAATTGGGGTGATGAGAACAAGGGAAGATGGGTGAGATGTGAATGCTGGAAGGACAGTGGAGTGTACAAGGAGATGACCTGTACTGACACACCATGGTCAGCTGGTTAATGTGGGGAAAAAATTGACTTTTCTGTGGAATGCTTTCACTGTCCTGGAAAGACATATGTGATTTTAAACAATATGAAGATGTTATTGAATTAATATTTACTGCATGCAGAGCTTATGAATACTCAGATTGACAATATACAGAGTTTCTCAAGGATTTCAGGTAAAGAAATCAATCATAACTAGGCAAAAGGTTCTTTCTGAAGAGAAAGGCTAGTACAGAAATGTTTTTGGTAGCTGTTTTTCTTGTGAAAGAGTTAATGTGAAAAAGTCTGGTTTCTGTCTTCACTCCACTGTTTTCCTCACAGAACAGTTACTTGAAAATTTAGGATAAACCCCAGAGAGCCAGTGAAAAAGTTCAATGGTTTTCACTGTCTTTATATGACCTTTTCTAGAAGGATAACATATTATGTAAGGAAATTGATACCTTCTGTAAAAACTACCATTAAAGGACTAAAGCAGAGCCTGGAGTCTTAGAGATTTTGCCCTCCACTTCTGTTTGATGTGATGCTGGAGCTAGTGAGTTCACATCATGGCCTATACCTATACCTCTCTGGTGGAAGGGTAAATCCTAATGAGAAAGGTCCAAAATACTTTCTTTTCTTTTCAGCTGTTCTCTTTTGACCATGTGCTTACATCTTCATGCACACACAGAGTAGCTGTATTCTGGTTTTTTTTTTTTCCCCCCTCAGTTTTGTGCCCTGATTTTCATTTAGCAAATTACTGTAAAACCAGGTATGTTCACAAATGATAGTAGCTAAAATATGAGCAAAAGAGCATCCTTTCTGCTTCCACTGTTCCATAAGGATGTCATAACTGCTGTGGGGTGGGCTGCTCCACAGGAGCAAGCCGGGAGCCAGGAGTGGCTGTGAGGTTGGTAGGGTCATACCCTCCTTGACAGGTCAGTCCATCAGTATGGAGCAGAGATAAGGCAGGGATGGTGATCATGGCCAGTCCAGAGCCCTGCAACCATCTGGCAAGGCCTCAGTGATGGGGCAGGTAGGAAGCCCAGTGGGGGCAGTAGATGACGGCCAGCAGGTACAGGCTGGGCACAGACTGTGTTGTAGCTCAGGAAAGGGCTGAGATCTGGGCATGGATGCAGTTCCCAAGAAAATGGCAGCTGTAAAGCTATCCCAGTGATACTCCTGGCCCTTTCTGCCTTTACTCTTTCCCAGCAGTGTGAACCCAGCCAGGCTTCAGAACCAGGGGCAGCACCCCCAGCCTGGGAGAATGGGGGCTCAGCAGCAAATCTGGACTGAATTTTTCTTGGATCACTGAGAAATGCTCTTGTATTACCTGGAGAGTTTTCTTGGAAGCATATTGCATTATCAACAAAGTCGTTGGGTTCCAAACAGGGCTCTCTGGGTCTTGGAGCATGAGGCCAGCAGTGTGAAAAAGCTTTAGAGTCCAGTGGGGGCCAGCATGGCCATGGCCTGAGGAGCCTGTACTGGGGGCAGAGGCTGCAAGGTGTTTGTGCAGCAGGCAATGGACATAATCAGTAAAGTCCCTGAGGGTTTGAAGCTTTCAGAAGCTTCAAGCTCCTGAAGGAAGGGCACCACCCAAGGTGTGTTTCCACAGAGGAAACATAATTTTTTAGAATCTTTGGTTTGTGAGAAATGAAGGGGAAAGGAGTATCATTGTCAGTTTTGTTCTGACTCAGACCAAACCCAAATTTTTAGAGCGCCTGAACTTCCCGGAAACCTCAGAACCCTTTCTGATCATCTCTGGAAGAAGGCTTTCTCCACTCACCATTTTGTTCTTTAGAACAAAAAGTATTTCTGCACAAGTCCTTTTCAGGAAGCACATTAGTCTCTTGTGGTTGTAACTGAACTTTACAGCATAGAACATATGTATTTTTTAAAAAGACTTACAGTAGAGAAAAGAGAGGACTCTAAATCTGTAATGAGGACTCTAAATCTGTAATGCTCCAAGAAAAAATTGGAGCAGGTAAAAGCCTTGAATGCTGAGATCACCCTTATTTACCTTTACTTCATACAGCCACAAAGGTAATGACTTTTTTTATTGTGGTATGGACTTACTGGTATCAGGAAGGGATAAAAGCAGACAGTTTTAAAATCTCTCTCTTCAGACAGTAGTTAGACCATAACAGAAATGTGAGTTGATAATAGTGTGGCTTATTTATATTTCAATACAAAGTTTCAAGGTGCTACCTGATACTTCAGTGTGAAAAAATATTGCTATAGATATAACAGTCATGAGCATGCATATGAGCTTCATATCACTTGTTTTAGATGTTAAAGTATCTTTCCAGGCAGTGATGTAGCTCATGTTACATTCAGATAAAATATCTAATATGAACAATGCAAGGCTTTTCTGTTTTTTATCAGAGAAGCTTTTTGATTTTTTATATTTTTATCCCTACCTCACCATACACAGGCAAGTGTAGGGTGTTATTTGGATGAAATCTTTCATGGAGAAGCAGCTGCATTGCATAAACCACATCAATATAAAAGTCTTAATGGATTCCAGGAACTGGTCCGTATAGTCTGTCTGACCCCTCCTAAGTGGCTTTTACTTCAGGCAGTTTGCCACAAGGATAGGGTTCTAGTCTCACCTGGATACAACAAAGTAAAAATTAACATCATCCTGTTCCTCGTGATATGCTACAGGGAGAAAACAGTACCTACTGTACTGTTGACAGTGTAAGTGCAGTTAAAATTATGGATTGAGATTGTGGCCGTGCCATAACATGAAAGCCTATAGATTTGACCTTTTATGCCCTCATGTTCAAATGTACAGTAGAAACTACCATAAAATCTGCATGAAGCAACAGCATTGACATGAAGGGTTAGGCACCTGGCCTGAGTCAGAGTAAAAATGTCCCTTTCTTCAGAGGTGTCTTGGGTGTTTTATTACTGTTACTGGAACAGTAATATGGGAATGAGGTTTCAATTACAACCCTCCACTTGGGGTTCATAAACCCGACAGTTCAGTCATACAACAAAGCCATGGCATTAAACATGTTCTTCCTGCCCCGCTTTGGCAGCAATTCCCTGGAAGTGAACAACAGGGGTTTTCAGCAGATGCCACTGCCCCAGCCTCAGGAGTCCAAAACTGAGTCAGCAGTACTTCTTGCTATGACCCTTGCTCAACCCGAGGCAGCTCTCCAACCTGCTGAGATGAGCATGCTGCCTCTCTGTCCTTCAGTCTCGGGCACCTTCATCCAAGGATCTCCTCTGATGTGGAGCCAAGCCAGCTGCACTGAGCCCTGGGCCCGGCACTGTCCCAGGAGCTCTGAGGTAGGTGCAGGGATATTGCTTTCGGCATCTGAAAACTCTTGTCACTCCTCAGCTGAGTGTTCAGGGTCCTACTTCAAAATGGCTATGTGCACATTATGTTAGTGCTTTGTATGAGTGCTGATCCCTTGCAGCATTTGTGAATTGGACTGGCTCCCTTTGAAGTTACTCTTTGGACAGTACTGAACTTTAAGAACTGCACTGTGGGCCATTGCTTCTTGGACTTTAACAGTTTTCATATAAATTTTTTAAAGCTTTTTAAATTATACTTCAGGGTTGTCTGGGTGAAACTATCAGGACTCGTCAGGTTTTTACTCACTTCCTCTCATTTGTATCAAATCTCCCAATAACGCGAAGAACTCCCCTAAAGTGAGATACATTGAGAATCCCTTTTCACCTTCTGCCTGTACTTCAGAATTTATCTCTTGCCTTCAAAATTACCAGATTTTGCTACAGCTTGTGGCTCCTCAGCCCTGAGGATCAGCTGTGTCCAGAAAGGGATGACAGAAACCTGGGAGGAATGAGTCAAATGGAAAGGAAGTCAAATGCTTGGTATAGATGAGTAAACAGTCCTATTGGGGAGTTCAGGAAGGAGATGGAAGGCCATGGATTGAAGATAACCTTTTTGGTTTCCAAAAAAATGTTGTTAAGATGGGGGAGGGGGAAGGAGAGGAAGAGGAGAAGGGCATGCTAGTAAAAATAATTGTGAGTGGAAGAAGGAGAGAGTATTACTAGATATTAGAGCTCACCTCCTACTCCGGGACTGCAGATATACGTATTTCCATCCCAAGCTGTATTCTGTCAGTCTTGATATTTGCTGACAAAAACCCAAAACTTTTTGATTATTGTATTGGAGCAATTACCGCTCATTAATCTGCTCATTACCGGCCATGAGCAGTGTTCCTGCTCATGGCCGGTAAGACCAAGATTTTCAACTCTGAATCATCAGCCAAAACTTTTGTCTCAGGGCTGAATACATGCTCATGTATTCAGGGAATAGGGGAAAGAAAGTACACAGACATAGGGTCGAAAAGCTATTAATTATATCAGTAGTTTCTTGTTTTTTCCTTCGATTACTTTATGTCGTTTCTTGAAAAATAGAATACAGCTCCAAAGACCAGAAACAAATTTGCAAGAATTATTTGTTAGGATTGAGTTCCTCTTAAATTAAAAAAAAAAAAAATCACCAGAAAAACCCAAACACAACCAACCAACCAAAAAGAAAAAAAAAAAATCAAAACAAGACAAACAAAAAAAAACCAAAAAAATTTAAAAACAACAACAAAACCAAACCAAAACCAAAAAGCCCTCAAATTTCTAGAGTTGGAGAAGCCGAGGTCCTGCTAGAGGTACCTCGCTAAACCAGGGATGGCAACTCCTGTTGTCCTGGCACCACCTGGTGGGACCTGCTCGTCCCTGCAGCTTGCAAACCTCTCACAGGTGATGCCAAGTCCCCGGCGATTTTCTTGCATTTTGCTCACGGCTGGTCTTTCAGTGGAGCCCAGATACACCCTCAACCCAGTCCATGATCGGGCACAGGCATAGCCAGGTCTTCAAGACTTTGTCCCATCGTCGCGCTCTTCTCCAGGTTTCAAAGTTAAGTCAAGTGTACTCCAGGCTCGTCCCCTTGCAAATTGAGTCTGATTATCTGTAGATACTGAGCCAAAACTGTGCCTAGTCTTGTGTGCAGACACAAAAGAAATGGAATTGTGGGGCTGGGAGTGCATTAATGAAGCTCCTGCTCTAATGAGCAGTATAAACAAAACCTGTTTTTTTAGCATGTGTGATTGACATTAGTAGTCCTTTGCATCCACAGAGTCAAGTAGAGTGAGGCAGCCTAGAAATAGGCATCCTCTGACTGAGGTCAAAGGAAGAGGAGGAATATGGTTATGTACTTAAAGAGCAAGCTTTCTCACAGTGTGTCTGCAGGGGGAGAGTGGTTTTCATGCTATTATCTCCTAGTTTCCACAATTTGGCGTTCCAAACTAATTTTAAAAGTGTCATTTAATGAGTGCTCGCTTTCCTTTTGATTTTTCTTGTTGTTCTGGAAACATTTAGCTTGCAGTCTACATCTCTGTGCTGCAGCTGCCACAATATCCTTCAGAGAAGGATTCTCCTCCATCTTGCAACAGCACCATGATGTGTCAGTGCAGCTGCCTGGGATTCTTCCACCAGCTCATATTCCAAACTATTGATGATGCTGGATTTTTTCATTTCACTGGGGGGAAGTCTTTTGTGGATAAATGAAAGTGGTTTATGTTCAATTCTGTATAATCTCAGATCCTTTATAAAATTGCGTTAATTGACTCTTTTTAATTATAACTTGAACTTTCTTCTTCACCTAATTTTTGCTCTTAAGAGAAAGTTTTCCATCCCCATAGTTGTAGGAAAAGGTTTCAAGATATGGATCTCAGTGAATGACATCACATGAAGTAATTTTTTAAGAAATAAATAATAAATTAAATAGTTTGAAACCATCTCTTAGTACTTATCACATTTAGGATTTCTAGATGCATGAGACTGGCAGGAGGACTTCCAGGTAAAAGTGTGAAGGAATAAAAAAGCATTACTTTCTGGTCCCATTCTCTAATTCTGACACATTTAATTTGAAAGATCTCTACACATAGCTAGAAATATTATAGATTTAATCTGCTACAGCATCAGTTGCACCAACTCGTACTAACTCAGACTCTTGTCTCAATTTTTTCTAATGTGTACACCCACAGAAATGACATAGTTATATCACTTTATGAGAAATGGGGATGGGAGAGAGAAAGTCACTTTTATACTCATCTGTTATCAGATTTCATCTAAGCTTCAGTCTAAAGCAGTTTAGTTTTATAGACTGAGTATACCAAGGCTTGTTTTGGGAACTTACATCCTGAATATATGCTCAGAAATGGCTTTAATGAGTTTAACTCATTAAAAAACCTTTGAGCTAAGACTTGTTTTTCAGGAGTAAGTCAAGGAGGATGGGATTCAGCTTGTGTGATTTAAACAGTCTAAAATGCAAGAGTCTGGATTAATCTCAGCAAATGGGGAGTGATAGACTCTTCCATGGAGAAAAGAGATTTAATTTCTTGCCAAGGAGGGAGTGAGGGAGAGGGGGAGAGGAGAGAGGCAAGTCCCGGCTGGTGATCAAAATTTTCTAGTTTCTGTTGTGTCTGGCAGTCAAAGCAGGGCCCAGACAGGTTCCTGAAGATTTCCCAGGTCTCCAAGTCACAGTCTCAGCTGCCATGAGAGACGCACCCTTCAGTCTGGCATTGGGTTCATGGGGCAGCAGTTTGAAAATATAGTCTGTGGGACAGAGCCCCGCATTGCATCCAGTCCAGAGCCTGCTGAAGGGGTAAAAGCTGGGGAAAGTGTGGATAAAAAGAAAAGACTTGGAAGTGAGCTAATTTGATTTTCCTGAAGCTGGCCGACAACAGAGGAACATTGCGGACACTTGGAATAGCAGCTGGCTTGGACGTCCTTCCTGCTGTGTCTTTTCCCTGGGAAAACCAACTGTTTGCTCCTGCCTTGTTCTGGCAGGAACAGGAGGATGTTTGTGGTGCCAGCTGTTGCTGTAGAGAAAGGGGAGCACAGCTCATCTCAAAAGTGGGGAGCCGGAAGTTCTGCACAGAAGGAGGATCTTGCAGCAGGTGGGAGCAAAGTTTCAGGATCTGATCCTCATGAAGGTCCATGCTCTTGTACAGGGTGTCAGTCAAGGCTTCTACATGTGCGATTAGCCTACCAAATAATTAAATTTAAATGTATTCAGTGTAGGTCAATGAGCTGCAATTAGTGATGCACTAGCCTTATTTTTTATCCTGTTTGCTCATATTCCTTCTCCTTTATAAATTGGGTATTCCCTAATGCTTCCTCAGTAGGAAATGCAAAATAAATGTGTCATAAAATTGCTGATTTTAAAAACACATTTCATTTTTCTCCATTGTTACAAAAAACAATAGATGGAGCTGAAACCTGCAGGAAGTATGCCTTATCATCCATGGCCATGGGCTCGTTAAAGACTCAGCCTCTCACATTTGAGGTATGTTTCTAAGAACAGAGGTTACAAGCAGATAACGACAGATGTTAATAAAGGCCAAGGCAGCCACTCATATTTGTGTGTGGAAGTTGAGAAGGAAGGTCAATCATGTCCCCACATCTGAGGCAAAGCAGGAGAAATCTGCAGGATGGAAAATCCAGGACAAATTAGTTCATGCTTTGGGAACTGGGGCAACACAAAATATTTTGCTCTTGTGGAAGCTTGCATGTGCTCAGAGATTTGAAAATCTAGCTGCCACTGCAAGTTCAAAAATCAAAATCCTTAAATTTCCATCAAGGCCTTAAATTAGGGTTAAAGATACTTCAACATTAGATGTGGAAAAAGAAATCAAGCCCAAGAAAAGTTTATTTTAGATCTTAGCCTTTTCACAAAGCCATAGTGCCTGACTACATAGGAAACCAAGAATTTATTATTTTCTTTTTTGCTGTTCTCATTTGGCTTCTAGCTGCTTCTTAGGAGCTTGTTCAGTGCTGAATTGACCAATGAGAACCAAAGAAAATGCTGCTGCAGATGCTTTTGGACTGAATTTTTACTCCCAGTAAGCCAAACAGGCTTGTTTTTCTGCCACTGGATCCAATATCCCCAAAGGTGTCCAGGTCACGTAGAGAAGAATGGCTCATAGTGGGTCAGCAGGTTGGCCACCTTAACTGGCGTAGCTATTGTTGCTTCCCATGTCTCCATTAGAGCTACAAAAATATGTTAAACAAGCCAAGTGATCTCAGCCACTCCTCACACAGCCTCCCCCTCAAGGTCCTTCACCATTTTTATTGCCCTCCTTTGGACACCTTATATCTTTCTTATATTGTGGTGCCCAATAGTTAGCTGAGGACGCCTGCGTTTGTGGCTTCGGGAGCTCAGCATCATGGCAGAAGCCACCAGGAAGCACCATCACCTGTCTTCTCTCATGCTGGCCCAAGACTCCCTCTACACCTCACTAACCTTGCAGCAGCAGGAGCTGTGGCAAGTGAAAATTAGAATTTCTGAGGTGGCAAGTGGGTCCTCTTCAGAGGATGGATGAAAAAAGTGAAAACCCACATAATGCACAGGAAGGAAACCTGGGGAGGGATGGAGAGACTTTCCCCGAATTCACATGGGGATGGTGCTTTTCAATCTCCAAATTCCTCTCACCTCTCTCCTCCAGTTTCTGTTGTGGCAAACTGTGGGGTGAGAAGCAGCAAGCAGCGACCCCTGCACACCTTCACACCTTCACAGGGGTGATGGAAATCACAGGAAAATGAGCAGCTGGATGGTGTAAAAGCAGAGGTTGCCTTTAGGCTGATAGCCCATCTCTGTTCTTTAGAATGACACCTCAAGCACAGAGCAAGGCAGGTGCCACAAAGCTATTCCCAGCACAGTGTTAGCATGTGCTTCCCCACCAGAGAAAGAAAGAATACCTTGACTGGGGCTAAAAACATACATTAAAGAAAATATTCAATTGGTGGAACAGCTACTCAGAGTGCCTAAGAGAACACACTCTTGTGATACATTAGGTACTGATACCTAAATTGCTATTACAACTAGGACACTTACTAAATGCTGCAGAAAATAATTAGTAAAAATATTTATGGATGAAAATTTATATTATTTTCTGAGATGAAAATGAAGAAGTGAAAAGGTTTCTGATCTGTAAGGGCACTTGTTCCTTAAAAATATATAATATATAAATTTTAAAAAATAATAAAATAATGGGTTTATTCTTTACTCATTTGGTTTTCTTCCATAAAAAAGGGCCTTCTTTTTTACTTTGTAAAGCAATTTCGGTAGAGATCACCAAATCCGTCCTATGACTGTGGCAGCATTAGGTACCAAAACAGAGGAGATGCCCAAGACCAAAAGCTGCACACTGCCCTGTCAGTCCTCTGCCTGCTCACTCCCCTGCCAGCCCAGGCTTCTGGCAGGAATCCTGTAGCTGCCTGATGCCTTGGGCTACCTTTGTGAAACTCCCCCACAAACTGACTAGCAGGCCTTCATTTTACAGCACAAGTGCCTGCATTGCCTGCTGTTCCCAGCAAAGAGCCAGCTCCTCAGCCCCACTCTCTGTCACCCTGCAGGTGTTGCTTTCTGCAGAAGGAGGTGATGCTCCAGCTCAGGCTGCACACAGAAGCCTCAGGCACTGCCTGAGTGCTTTGACATTGCAACCATTTGAGGTGTTCAAATCTGCTCCTCTGGTGTGCACCTTCTCCAACTCTTTAATTTAGGAAGACACATCACACTTTTCACTGCAGGAATGACAGACAACAGCTAACTGATGTGTTTGTTTCCCTGACCTACATTTTCCTTAAGAAACACTGCTTGCACCAGAGATGCTGCTTTGGCTCACATGTCTCACCCTGCTCACTAGCAATGGCATCACAATTATTCAAAACCTTCTTACTGAAAACTTTTCACTTCCTCTTGTATACAGTTCAGGGAAACCAAAAAGCACACTGGTGCTTTCAACTTTATATTGTAGGATTTTTATGATGTGCTATATGCCTGAAACAGTGATAACAATAATCCAGTTGGCCTATATTGCTAAACTGAAGAGTTTGTTTGGGGTTGTACAAGCTTTTGTTGGCATTAAACAGTCTCTGCTTTGATCCTGTTGTTGTTATTGTGCTGCAAAGAGCTTCAATGAAAGGCACAAATGAAGAGCTGCAGATACATTCCTGAGACATGCGTTGGAAATGAAGATATGCTGAGAACTTCCTGAGAAAATAATTGCAGAATTGAAAATGCATTTAATTTGGAAAAGGTGCACATTTCATTTTTTTTTTTTGGGAACCTGAAAAGAGTGATATTTTAGACAGCAAACTGCTCTCTGCCAGAACAATTGCAACGTCTTTGGAAGACAATTACCATCACAAAATAGCTCAGTATGATCTTTCTTGGCATCAGCACACTCCAGCATATGAATGTTTCTGAATTAGAAATGCAAGGTATACATTGGTGCAGGGGCCCTGCACCCTGTTGGACTACGTTTCTTGGGCTTAAAAAAATTCTTCCAAAGGTTTTTTTCCCTTTTGCATTCCTAAAGGAAATTACTCATGACAATACAATAAACATTCAGTCATGGAGAAAAGAAATATCTGGACTGAGAGCAGAATACATCGTTGTCTGGGTCAAGGGTAAGTGCAGATGAGTTGACAGACCCTGCAGTTAAAAACAGAATGGTAGAAGGATCCACAGATTATCTTCAATCTGTCTACGTAAATTTAGCTTCCTCTTTGACATCAGTGTTTGTGCTGTTGATCACTGTGTGTTAACACATTGCATGTACATTTCCTAATGGTGTTTGTGCTTTATCAGCCGTTTTCGGGCACAGCCCATCATGTTACATACCCCCAAATGTCTGAAGTGTATGGCAAAGAACAGCACAGCAGGAAATCAGCCTGATGCTCTGCATCTCTCCTTCCTCCAGGCACTGGCCTTACAGCCTCACCTGCTGCCCGAGGTTTGCTGCCAGTCCCATGTCTGCTGCCAGGGAGCCTCAGCCCCAAGAGCAGCTCCATAGGGCTGTAGCTGTGCCCTAAGGGAGCCCGAGCTGAGCCACAGCCGGAGCACTGTGGCTGTCCAAGCCAGCAGGTTTGCATGAGAGCCTGCCACTCCTCTGGAAACCTGCGGCTAAAAGGACACCTGTCACAGCAACACCTGCCACAGCAACACCTGTCACAGCAACACCTGTCACAGCAATACCTGCCACAGCAACACCTGCCACAGCAACACCTGCCACAGCAACACCTGTCACAGCAACACCTGTCACAGCAACACCTGCCATAGCAACACCTGCCACGGCAACACCTGTCACGGCAATACCTGTTACAGCAATACCTGCCACGGCAACACCTGTCACAGCAACACCTGTCACAGCAACACCTGTCACAGCAATACCTGTCACAGCATCACCTGTCACAGCAATACCTGCCACAGCATCACCTGTCACAGCAATACCTGCCACAGCATCACCTGTCACAGCAACACCTGTCACAGCAAGCACCCCAGACAGCTCCTGCCCAGCTGCCTGGGCACTCCTACAAAACCTTCCTGACCCATGCTGCTTACTTCCTTCCTTCTTTCCCCTCCCCACTGCCCTTCCAATACAAGAGCCATAAGCAAGCAGGTTTTTCCCTGAGACACCTCGAAGAACTTTCCCTGCCCTGAACAGGAGAATTGTGAATGCACAGCTTTGCAAACGAAGGCAATGAGGATGTCAGGAGCAAGGCTATAGCCCCATGAAGATGTCAGGAATACTGGAATCATTCCAGGAGTTGCCATGGTTTTACTGGCACCTTAGCAGAGCTGGGAACATAATTTGACCCTTGCTTTTTTTTTGTGTGGTGGTCTCAGGAGTAATTACAAGACTAAAAGTACAAGACTGATGCATTTATCATAGGAAATAGAATCCAGGTTTCTGATTTAAACTGCAATACAGAGACCTTTGGAAATATGTACAACCTGACCTCCCCCTCTCACACACCCCATTGCCTTTTTGCAAGAAATAACACAACACTTTTTTGCATCTTGCTGAAAAGATTTCTTAGCAAATGTGTGTCTGGAAAAATGAAGGGCTTTTCTGAGTGAAATAGCCATACAATAAATAATTAATGAAAAGTAAGATCATCTGAGTTTTTTTTTCCTCTTTTCTTTTTCTTAAAAAGAAAAATTAAAAAACAGACTTCTCTTGAGACACAGATGACACCTTTAAGCAATGGTGAATGATAATTTAAGAAATTGGGTGGAGTACTTCCTTCCTGCAAGCTCTTTGTAATGAAGTGTGAGACAAATAGGATGTCTGATGCAACGTCTGAAAAACAACATTTTAACAGTTAAAAAAAAAAAAAGTTTTTTAAACCTCCATGGTAGGCCTAATCCTGAGTCTTCTTAAAGACCCAGACAACAACCCCTTGTCTTGGTAGGTGGAGTTGCTGGTTCTGGCCAGCTGGTAACTCTTTCACCTGTTATTTTCTCTTGCTCAGTAGGCAGGGTTGCTTCTTGCAAGACACCTTGTCTTGGGGGTAAAAGTAGATTTGACTTCAAGGTATTTTTGGTGGCAGTCAAGACTTGACAACATCTGCTTACCCAAACATAGGTGAACACATTTTCCCAGCAGCTGTGCGATGCAAGATGGGGACAAAGGGGGAAAAAACACAACCAAAACCTGCAGGGATCTCACCATCCTGTATGCAACAGGCACAGCCTCCTTTTTCAGCACCCTCTTCATGAGAGCAGATGGCTGCTTTGAAGCATCTACTGGCCATATTTCAGTTTGTGACATGTACATCTAGGCAACAAATCAAAAAAAACCCCCACTTTTCAAATAGCTTAAAAAAACCCCAAACCCCGAAACAATTTAGTTGATAAAACAAAAAGAAAAAAAAAAACCCAAAGCATTATAATTTTTTTTCAACCACATAAGATACTTTGCTTCCCTAGGTATTGAGTTTTTCAGGAGCTGACCATTTTCCTGCTGGTTTTGTCCAAGAGTTAGACAGAATGGTTGCACGGATCAAGGAAGATGGTCAGCCTGAGGAAAGGCTTTCCCACTTGCATGTTCTTCATTTGGGGTTGGACTAGGTGAACTTTAAAGGTCCCTTCCAACCCAAACCTTGAATTATATCCATGACCTTGGTTAATCAGGGAACAGGCAGATAGGAAGCATTGGTTTCCTGCCCACCAGCCACTAAAGATTCTGGGATGGCTACTGAGGTCTCACAGGAAACAAGTCTGGTGGCTAAGGGACCAAACAGCCTTATAACAAGGGACTAGGAGAGCAAAGTGCATCCCATTGTAAGAGATCAGGTTTGTGACCACTTGAGGAACCTGGTTATGCATAGGACTATGGGACCTGATGAGATGCATCCTAGAGTCCTGGGGGAATTGGCCACTGTAATTGCCAAGCCACTCTATGATATTCCAAAATTCAGGACAATCAGGTGAATTTCCTGGTAAATGGAAAAAGGGAAAATATTATACCCATCTGTAAAAAAGATAGAAAGGACTGTGGGAACTACAGACCTGTGAACCTTACCTCTGTGCCTGGGAAGATTGTGGAACAAATCCTCCCAGAATCTATGCTAAGACACATGGAGGACAGGAATGTGACTCAGGACAGTCTGCACAGCTTCACCAAAGGCAAGTTCTGCCTGAATAACCAGGTGGCCTTTGTCAGTGGAGTGGCTACAGCAGTGGACAAGGGAAGAGATGTTTTTGTCTGGACTTCTTCAAGGCCTTTGACATGGTCCCTTCCTACATCCTTTCTCTCTAAGCTGGAGAATAATGGACTCAAAGGGTGGATTGTTCAGTGGAGTAGGAATTGGTTGGATGAATTAATCCTGTCCCTAGTAAGACAGCTTTGACCAAAGCCTTGGCCATTCTGATTTCAGTTGGTCAGTCCCTAGGAGTTTCAAGGCATGATCTCAGAAACTAAGACCCAAGAATATCCCTGCTTTGGTTGGTGTGGTTTTACTGGCATCTCCTGAGAGCTATGGGGGAGAGAGCGAGGACAGAGTTCAGTTCTGGGGTAACACTCAATTCCCTCTATCATAAGAGTGTAGAGGGACCCCTGCTTTCTGCAGGACCACAGAGATTTGTCTCTTGAGATGACCCCCACTTTGGGAGGGCTTCAGAGCAATGGGGGATGTGGCCATGTCTGCCTACTCCTAGGGGCTAAGCTCAAATAGGTGCCTGGAAAATGGCAACTACTAACTACATTTTCTCCCAACCCAAGCTACCTTGGGTCAATTTCTGATCATTCTGCTTGTTCCTGTCTGAGGGAAGGTTCCCTCTGTGAAATGCAGTAACCGGATAGACCAAGGTCATGGATCCTGCCTCTTTCCAACACTTCTGCCATGTAATTAACACCTGAGGTTCTCAGTCCTGAGTCTGGACCTTAGGCTGATATTGAGATGCATTTTTTTTTAAATGAAAAATGACAAACAGAATTGGACTTCACACAACTGGTGGAAAAAATACTTCACTACACACTAGGTAAGAAATTCTGATCTCTGCACTTTTTTTTCCTCCTCCTTTACAGTAACTGGAAAATAAAGGGAAACTCATTTATGTAGGGATAACACCCTGAAATAAAAATAAGAGCAAGGGGAAATCCCTTTTAAAGGCTGACTGACTATCAGGATTATCAAACTGAAATCTGCCTTGTAAGGGTTAGTCAAACCAGCAGCCTGTTAGCAAACGTGCAATTTTCTGAACTATTTCAAAGGCAGTTAAAGGTTTTCTCAAAGCTGAGTCAATTCAAGCTAAGGGTCTAGCTGCTTCATGCTGTGCAGGTGGATTTATTCACACTGAGTTTTTGAACCATCACAATGGAGGCAGTGATCAAAACAGCAATGACAGAGTGATTAGAACCTTAAAGACACCACCATGGTGAGGATCAGAGATAAAACTCTCATTAATTTCTACTAGATCAAGAAACGTGTATTTGATTTTGTGCTGCTTAAATTTTTAGTTTCAGTCTAGAGGCATTTTTTCATCTGGGACTTTTTTTTCTAAAAATGTTTTTAGGGAGTCTAGGGATAGCTAGATTCATAGGAGTGCTGTGAGGTGGCAGATACAGACCTGGAAACAGAGCTCTGGTGTTTCACAAAGTGGGGTTTAGTTTCAGCTGCAGGAAACTGAGACATCTCTCGGATCTCATTCCAAGAATCACCTCCCTCCCAGGAGCAGTCCCCAGTCACCGGACCACACATTTATTTTGCACTGAGAGTATTTCAATATTTTGTACATCAAACAGGAAAGAAAAATGCTGCATCTGAATTTGCACTCTGATGCATGCCACAATGCATCTGATGAGCCTGGTTATTCCTGATTCGGTGGCTGTGCCCCCTGCTTCATCCTGCCTAAGGGCTTTTCCCCTTCTCTCTGCTCCCTTGCTTCTCCACCCCCCTTGCACATCACAGACTATTAACTGCCCTCTGCCATCTGTCATCACTCTCCCTCTATTCCTTCACATTTTTGTCACTCCTTGTTTGAAATAAGGTCTCATTCACCTGGACCTTTGCTCCTATGCCAGGAGTCTGCTTTGAAGAATCCCTCCACTTTTGCATAGAAACCAAGAGGAAAGTGTGAATGTGTTTGGAGGGGGAGGAGATGTTGAGACTCTGGAAGTCTTGAGACAGTTTGGTTCTGATGTGTGACCAGGACACTCACCTCAGTGTAAAAAGTAGCAAGTTTCCCGGTCTGTGGTAGAACAGATCTAGTAGGAGAGATCCTGGCCCCAAAAGGCTCTGCAGTCCAGTGACTGTAATGCTTCCCCAGAGGATGGAAGGCCCATCTCAAAGCAAAGACCCATATCATGTACTACTACCATTGCCACTCAATTAGGCAGCAGCTCTCATTTCTTATGACAGAAATTTCCTATTCTGAAATGAAAGGATGTCAGTTTGAAAACACTGATGTGAATTTTTTCACTTTAAGTTTTTTTCCCATTCATTTGCTCTAGGGCAATATTACACAAACCTGCAGTTTGGGGGCTGAATAACTGACAGACAAAATGTTTTGACCCTTGAAGGCTGTGACATTGGGCAAGGAGCCAGGTCACATCTAATGTGCAAAGAAAAACTGTTAGGTATGTTTTCTTTCTCACTATGCCCCCCTCCACGGGCCTAAAACATCTGTAATGAATCTAACTAGAAGTAATTGGCTGAGATATCTGCTTATTCATTAAGAGCTGATAGGAATGTCTCCTTTCTGGAAAGCTCCACAGGTGATTTCATGTTAGCACTAAAATGAACAATCAGTCATAACTGAGGGCTAGAGTTTCTTCAGATGTGTAATGGAATCATAGCACACAGGGCATTGGGCAAAAAAGAGTTTTGCCACCTGGGCAATGAACACCAAAGTAATGTATTCTGTCTGCAATTTTCTGTCTTTCCCATCACTGTTGGAATCACAACTCAGTTCTGAGTTCTGAGAGTGGGTGGGTGTTACACAGATTAGAGATAATCAGATTGGTTTTGAGTCAGGGGTCTCCTCATTGTTTTCATTAATTTTCCAATGGCTCACCTTGCTATGGGACAATTCATGCCATGGTTATCTCACCTGCCTAGAATGGACCAAGCACCTGAGCCCTGGAGATCTGCTCAAGACCTCCTAGTACTGGATGACAGAGAAGCAGAAGTTCTCAGAAAACTCTTCTCCTTTTCTCCACCTTTGCTATGATACAGGATAGATTCACCAGACCATCTTTCCTCCCTCTATGTCCTGCTTGTCTTCCTTCCACAGATCAGGGACTCCCCTCAGTCTCCCTTGCTCCTGCCACCTTCTCTCACTTCCATACAGATTTACCCTTCCATTTTCTCACTCACAAATCACAGGACTTCTTTTTGGAGGTTGCCTACTGTCACACTCCCATATCACTGTATTACAGACCTCCCACCACCACCTGTGGCAGCTGCTGATCTCTTTGTGTCCCAGTGCACCTAAAGCTGAGCTCCAACCAGAGCTGCACAGCTCAGCTCAAGCTGAGATGAGGAACCCCTTGGGAAGGTGGAATGACAGCTTGCATCTCTCTTGTTTTCATGCCACAGCTAACATTGTGCCATGTCCTCCCACTGTTAGACCTTCCTCTGCTCATAGAATGACAGATTAGGTCCATCAGAGAGACCCCAAAGCAGGCCCTGTATTTCTGCATTCTGCCTGCAATTCTGCATTCCTCCAGACCCTCCTCAGCTGCAGAAGAGAATCTAGTGTTTGCTTCTCTGAGAATAGCATTGCTGTTAATAAATGATAACATCCAGCCTTAGTGCAGCTCCCCAAAACAGTTTTTTTTTTCTCTTTTATTATGCAAAGTGTTGGTATGGCCTGAGGTTGGGTAGCCCTCAGAGCCTTGTGCAAATCAGATCCCCATCTACATCTGCTTCCTCTGGGCTCCAGGAGCCAGAGCCACATTCAGGTCAACCTCAAGGCTGTTGCAGATTGACTCTAGGGGAAGACCTCTGTACTGGAAAGATACTGAGGAGCTTTCTAACATCACTTAAACTCAAAAAAAAAACAGTCTAAAATGCCACCAGACTAGTCTAAAATATCTTACACAAAAGTCATGTCCCTGTCTCCGAGGACAACACAGTTGAATTGCAGTTTTTTTACCAACAAAGGCAGGAACACAAATAGTCATAGACTGCTTGAAACAGCTCCAGGGAAGACTCTCAAAGTGAGCTCCAGAGCCTGATGAGCTCAGTGAGAAGCTAAATGTGGACTCCATCCAAAAGGAAGTCACCCATAAAAATTCACAGCATTACTCATAATCATTCTGAAAGACATAACCAATCTTTAGAGGGATGCTTTCTTAGCACCTAATAGCTTTCTGAGGAAATTTTAGCATGGCCAAATGAGCATCATCAAATTGATTACCTTGTTGAAGTAGTAGTAATTACTATTATTATTATTATTCTTATTTAATTTTTAAATAATTTTATTTTCATTGTACTATGTTATATCACAGTACATTGTACTACAGCATTAATTTTTGCATATACTCATTATAATTCTCCAGGACTGTAGAATTTCATGTTTTTTTACCAAAAGTACATGCTGGGTCTTTTCATTCTGAAAGTTTCTTTCCCCAGTTTCAGAGAGGAAATCTTCTTTAAAAATGGTAATTAATTAAAAGTTGCAAAATTTTAATTATTTTTAATATTTAAAATCAAAATGTGGAAAGTAAAAAGCTCCATTTCTAGCCTGCTATATTTGAAGTAAAAGAAGATTGTTTTTAAAAAAAACAACCAAAGGAGCAACTCAAATCTCATTTTTTGGAGGAGTTTTTAGGGGATTTGATTCAATATATTTTGTACTCTTTGAGGCTGTGAGACTGAAACTCCTTCCTGTTTACCTGTTGGCTCATGGTGAGAATACTGACAGTTGGTTTAAATTTTTTATATGTGGAAGAGAGAGGAGTTAAAGCAAGAACTTGAGTCTCCACCCTGCAACCGTGTTCAAAGTAAAATGCCCTGGTGTTTCTGCATACGAAGCTCTAGCATCAATAGCCATTGCTTGAGGAGTCACACAAATGTTTTGTCCTCCAAGACAAAGCACTAAGCACCTGCTCAGATCTAGGACCTTGAGTATCATCATTACTTTTGTGGTGGACTGTAAAAGGATAAACTTCAAGTGCAGACCAGCACTTGAGTCTTTGTTACTGGAAATAATCATTAGGAAAACAAAGGTAAAACTTAACTTGCAGAGAATAAGGATTTTTTTGTAGTTTTTAAAAAAATCTTGATTGCATTAAAAAATCATGCAAGCATATATATCTATATAACAGAAGAAACTCTTATTTGGATGTTAAAACTCCCAGATAAAGAATCTTGCAAAGGTCTTTTTCTTTCCACTGCCTATATTCAAGAGTGCCTTGAATGACAAATTCTGGTGTAGACATCTACAGTGCAAATGCCCAGAGCTAGGCAAGACAACCCCATCCCTGTCTCAGAAAACCCCAACATGGGGTCTCTCCACAGGCTCAGAAGCCCAGGTGCCACCCTGGCTTCTCTGTGGAGGGGTCTACTCCCCAGAAGTAGCTTGTGCTCTTGTGGGTAGCTGGCCTTTAATAGCTTTCAGGCTAGTCTCAGAAGCTCAGTTTCAGAAATGTCTTTTAGTCAAACAGATACATTTAGGCAAGGGAAACAGGTTTTTAGGCACAGAGGGGTTTTATGTGCAGAGGACTAACTCCTGATGCTCCAGGATGCCTGACTTTTCAGCTGGAGACCCTCTGTGTATAAAAGTATCATACACCATAAATATATGAAATGCTTGTCCAGACTGCATTGGATGCCACTCCTTCAAATAATCTCGTTTTTTACCTTGCTCTCTTGGGCACCACAACACTGAATTCATTATGAGAATGTTGTTCCATTGCTCTAAACTTCTTCTATAAATGAGAGTTTATAAATGAGGTCAAGCCATTACTCTAGGTCATTTCTGCATTTCATTACATAAGCATCACTCAACAGTAAAGTGTACTTGGTCACAGTTATGCAGAAGACACTGCAGTTTTTCTCTCTCATAGAGGTGATCAGAGTCTTCTCCTCTGGCCACCTGCAAATTCTCAATGTGAAACAGAAATCATATAAAGGGCAGAGCATTTGTTACCAAACTGCAGTTGAACTGTACTTGAAAGTCTTCGAAGTGAGGAAGGAGTTAATAGCTGCAAGAGTCATTTCCTGAGTCCTCTGGTTGGATGAGTAAAAACTTTCAAATATTTCTATTTCTTCTGTGGCATTTAAGAGGCTTTCAAGGTGCACTGTACCTCTCAGACCAGGTAAGGAGTAAAGCTTTTCACTTCTTGATTGTTTATTCATAATAGTTTCTCAGAAGAGCCAGACTCAGCCAAGACTGATTTTTCTCCCTCCTATTATTTACATCTGAGGCGAGAACAAAGTTCATTGCAATCCAAGAAGTACAGTGTCTGTTTGTGCCAGATGCTGTGAGCTGTAGAAATAAAGGAAGAACTGTATGGCTTAATAATAGAGCAAAGATAATTAAGAAATTATGTTGCACATATTTAGAAGTCAGAATTATTACAGCAAATACTGCAGTAAAAGAGAAAGAAAGCTCATCATTTCTAAGGGGTTCACTCTGCAGGGACCACTAACAAAATAAGGAGTTCTCAGGTATACAATTTGCTTTAGTGAGGAGAGTAATAAAAATGATAGCATGTCTTCAACTCTGTTTCTAAAAAGAGGAAGAATGAGCTTCTACATATTGGGGGACAGAAAAAAAAAATCAAACACAGATAATTTTGGACCAGTTTTAGCAGCAAATCTGGACCTGATATTTATCCTTAGCTATTGCTATTGTACTCATCCTGAGACTGCTCCGGCGGTTTGCAACAGCCCAACATACACACAGAAGTGACTGTGGAACAATATCATAAAAAGATACAATTTCATAAGGGTCTTTTGGTGCATAAAAGCTGAACTCAGACCGACAGGCAGCAGAAGGAAGTCCTGCAACACAGTGCACTTTAGCATACGGCATTTGTTGCCTCTTAATAGATAAGGAGAGGGATTATTTATGTGAAAACCTTTTTGTTTTCCACCTTTTGCTTCAGAAACAAGCATAAAATAGCCATCTGTGGGGAAGTTATTGCAATAATGTCCTATCAATGTGTGACTATACAGAAAGGGAAATTGTATGTGCCATGCTGATCCCTGAGTGAAATCATACACTGATATGGCATTTGTGGGTTTTTTAAGACTCAGGGTTTTTTTGGCATTTGTGAGTTTTCAACGGTTTTAATGTTTGGATATTGACTCCTTGATCAATGACTCCTTGAATGTTTTGTTAAAATTCTTTCTGGATTTTCTACATAGTAGCCAGGAGAATCTAGTAAGGATTTTTAACAGCATTCGTTTGATTCAGACATAAAATTTCCATCCACGTTGGAACTTCATTCCTAAATAATTTCCACTTTACTTGTGAAATTGCTGTTAGAGTAGGAATTGGACCTCTGTAATGAATTTCACCCTCAACAGACTCAATGATCCAGTTGAAGTTTTGTCACTGCATCTACAAATGGGGACTTAATATGAATCTCAGCTGGTGCCAGACTTGTGCCTTGCTTTTTGCAGCTCCCCAGTGCAGGCAATCTGATCAAGAACTTGCAAACAGCTGTGTCAGTTTAGAAACAACCAGATAGCATGTCACCATTCTGATAGGGAAGAGGTTATGGCATGGATAGAAGCATTTGCATCAGCCTTAGTCTTCTCAGTTTGAACATCAATGCTAAGCAATTTTCTGTTCCTTACAGGTCTGTATGGCCTTTGCTGGTAAATACTTGCAGCCTATGCCATAGTTTGCTGGAGGAAAGCTGGCTGAGGTGTCCCTACCATCCTGCAGTCACATTTCCCTGTTACTGAATAGGCATGGCTTAAGGGAAAGTGCTCAGCAACTTTGTGTGGGAAGAGCAAACTGAATCCAGGCAGCCCCTGTCACCAAGCAGGGTCTTACCCACCGCTTGTGTATTCACCTTCTGTCTTGCAGTGTGGGTTTGGGTTCAACTCAGATGCATCTGCCTGTGCAGACAATTAGGCTTTCACTGATGACTGTTAGTGCAGAAAAGGCCAGCTCAGGTGATATAAAATGTTTGCTCTCAGGGCTCTCTTTCAGCATCAGTATCTTTGTTTGATGTGGGAAAAGGGTGCACTCCTCTGTCGGAGGGCGCTGTGTGTTATGCGTAGCGGTTATGTGTAACAGCACTGAAAACAAACAAGTAACAGGAAGGTTCATTGAATGGTAACTTTGGTCTGCCACAGTAACGACTGCAGTCTGGTCAAGTGGCCAGAGGGGAGAAACCCAGACACAACTCTGCCATAGCAAGTTATTTTGTGGTAGACACCCCTGTGCTGCTCGAAAATGAAGGCACAGCAAGACAGACTGTGTGTGTGACCACTCGTCTAAAATATGTGCTAGTGTTGTGCACATGTATTGCCACTTAAAAACGTCACATTTGCACAGTTTCCAGATAAAAAGTTGTTTTGAAACAGAAGTTCAGGGGGTTTCGCTGCTGACAGCTAATGTCTGCAAAGCTTTCAGTTGGACAGAAGGGAGGTTTTCTTATCAGGCATATTCATTGACACTGGTTCTGTGCTCTTCACAGCGTGCAAAAGGAGCTTGAAAATGTAGCTCTCCTCTGAAAAGGGACATTACAGAAATGACATTACAGTTTGGACCTTGACTACTGCCTCCAGAATTCCTGGATGAAATGTGCTCTATTTATAATTAAATGTCTGTGGGATTGTTGTTTTGGCTTGATTATTCTTACTGCCAGCTCTCAAATGGAAAAGTCAAGCTGGTGTTCCTCTTGGGCTTAGTATTTAAACACAGGAAAGCTGAGACGGACTCAGCCTGAGAGTTAAGGTTGTTACTTAAAATAGGTTTAAAATGGGTAATATAATCCAATTTTTGTCTAAATTTAGTTACTAATCAATCAGAAATGTCCTACAAGATTAATTTTCTACATCTTTGAATCTGATAATGTCAGTTTGCTCCAGTCTCTTTACATATCTTTTTGATGGGAGGCCTTCTGCCCTTTACAGAAATTTTCCATTGGTAATCTTATTTTTCAGTGTTGACGAATATTTAACTAAAGCTAAATACTCAGAGAAAGAGAGAAATTTGTGTATGCTTCATGCAACAACTCAATAATTAAATACTGGGTTTTAGCTGTCATTGATATCCTAACAGAGAGATTCTGCCTTTTTGCACACAGACTGATTGAGGGTCAGAGTTGTTCAGGCTGGGGCCAAGGATCTGTAAGTTTGGTCAAGAGCTGCACATTTTCACACTGTTACATGAAGAATTATGGCTCAGCAGCTGGTGAATTAAAAATCCTTGCTCTCCCAACTGCTGACTAAATCTTGAAATAAGAACAGAAATTACACCTTGCTATGGTCATGAAGAAGCAGCTGGGGCTACTTACTGTGAGATACACTGCACCTGATTCACATCTGCAAAAATGAGAAGGGAAAATAGCAAACCAACAAGAAGTATATGCTCTTTTATCTTCTCTTCATCTTCAGATGTCTATATTCTGAAGCACTAGTAGTCCTGCACAGGTAGGTTTTACAGCTAGTGAACCATATATTTAAGGCTGTGAAAAAAAATAGAAAATATCATCAGTGCTTGTCACTGTCACTGCTTGTAATTATCTTTAGATATGTTCTCTCTCTCTCTTTATTTTTTTTTTCCTTAAAAGATTTCTTGTTTGTTCCTTTCTGCAGATCTTACTCATAGAGGAAATCTGATCTGCTGCAGCACGGAAACATCAGCGGTGAGATGGCGAGACAAATTCCTTAGGGAGCTGCCTGTAAGTCTGGTCAACATTTAAGATGAAAAGTTTTGCATTTTCTTTGGCAGGATGTTACATGCAGAGTTTAGCTGTATGAGGCAACTGCTGAGGCAGTAAGGGAATATTCAGGAACACAAGCTTTGAGTAGGTGAGTAAGCACAAAGGCAGAAATGATCTTGTTAAGACTTTTTCTTTCTTCCCTGCACACCCCCCACTCCCCCCCACTCCCCCAACTTCTAAAAAACATGATTGATCTCTGAGACTCACTTCAATTTAGCCCAATTGAAATCCTCTTCTCCCAGAATCCTGGATACACTGAATACACCCCACTTTAGGGCTACAGTGGTTCAGCAGTTGAAAGCTATGAGAAATAGCCTTTTGGAATTTTATTGCTTCACCTTGTAACAGTCAAGCAGTGCAGGGATCAAAGGGAAATCCCCCTGGAACACAGGCAGTGGTGAGAGATACATTAGGAAACTGTGGATAAGTAAGCATGAAATGGTGAGGATGAGAACAAAAAAAAGGAAGACTGGTAGTACAAACTTGGGGTAGATGAGGACAGAGGGTGGGATCTGGACAGCAGTTAACAGGAGGAAGAGAAACTTTGGGTTACATGCTGATGATGATGGAAGTGGATTTGTAGAGGACAGCAAGGTGTGTTTCTTTCAGGTCTTTCCCCAAATACTCTGGAGAAACCCCTGAAATATCCTGGTCTCAGAAACAGCGAAGTAAATCTTGGAGGCAGCACGGGTGTGTCTGCAACCTCTAGTGGGCTACAGAAAATTATTTTACCCAGCAGAAAGTTACATTACACAGAAAATGTTTTTACCCAGCAGTAACTTTCCACTTCATTTCCTGGGACTGGTCATATCCTGATCTTCATCATATTCAACATATCAGTAATAACTGTTTTCAGCCTCTATAATATGATGGCTGCATTCAAACTTCTTTTTCTGGGATGGTCTTTTGTCTGTCATAACTCCTGTACTATACAAGAAGTTGATTGTGGCTCAGAGTTGTTTGAGGGAGCATGTGCTGCATTAGCTGGTGTGAGACAAAACCATGCCAGAACTGTAACAGCCCAAGCAGTTGAATTTCATGATCTGAGCACTGTTCTGACAGTGTTAAATTTACTAATATTGACATACTTTACATGCAGTAAAATCTCCCTTGTGCAGGTGGTATACTCCTCAGAGTCCTAAGGGTAAATATTACAGAAAAACACTTCAGCACAAAAAAATCAATGAGCAACCAGCAGGTTGTTTAGTGGGAGACCGTTTCCTGTCTCATTGCTCACCTCTCATCTATTTGCTGCTGGAGGACACATGCTGACTGAGATGTAGAACTACAGAAAAAAGCAAAGCAGCCTTGTGATTTTAGTGACTGAGTAATGTTCTGGGAAATATGATTCTGCCGCTGATTCTACCTGGAAGTAGATACTGATAAAAGCTTTAGTGATGCTGAGAAAAGCTCACCTTTTTAAGAAAAGGATACATGTGAAATGCCTGAAATGGAGCTAGGATGGAACTTCAGAGCTTCAGCTCTGAATAGGGAAAATTCTGATGCAGCCTCTCACTACTGGGGAATTATACCATAGTAGTTGCTTCTTATAACACAAGATAGCAGTATTTAAGATGCTTAGAGAAGGCATCCATTTGCAATTATAAGAACAAATGGATTTTGACAGGACTGAGAGAGCTGCTCTGGTGCCACCAAGGAGAATGCTTAAAGAATGTCAGTGAAACTGTTCTTTACAAATACAGATACTTGCTTTTCAAAAGGGCAAAGAGTAGGAAATAGTGTAGCTTCTCCTCTAGAGCATGCTCCTAGGAGAAAGATCGTGCACATTCAGCTCTGTCTTTGGAAAGTAAAGGCTTATCCACCTCCTTCCTTGCTAGCTGGGTAGTAGCTAGTAGGTAGCAAGAACTATGGTCTGGGCTGAATTGCACCCAGCCAGTAGAAGCTGGACCAGCAAGCAAAAGAGGACAAAAGAGGTCAGAAGCCTGAAATACCATTCAGCTAGAAGGGCAAAGACCTTATCTCTAGTCTTGTCTTCAGAGACACTGTTTCACAGTAATCACTGAATAACTCCAAAGGCCAAACTAAAGAGTAGATTCCAGGCCATGTGCACTTACTTGATGGCTGCCTTTGTCACTAGAGGACAGAATCTCTTGCCCTCCTTCATGGTGTTTTTATCTTTCCCTGTATTGTTGTATTGATAATTTTTAGTGGGCGTCTCTGATGTGAAATTTGGGCAGTAACCAGAAGCTTTGTGGCTAAAGCAATCTCCAGCTCAGATAATAAGTCCCACGGTCAGACTTGGAGGGCAGCTTAAGGCATCTATTTCCTGAAAATAACCACTGCATTATTGTTCAGACAGGGAAGGGAAGTGTTTTTCTTTCATCAACCATCTTAAAACATTTTAGCAAATTATATTTAGGCCCCAGAAAGAAAAGGCAACAGGGAATTTTCACAAAAAGAACCTTGGCAAAGAGGTTCAAGGCTCAGGTCTCCCTGCAGTTTCTCTGTGAGAGTATGTTCTCTAAGACTTACTATTTTTTCCCCCAATTTTTCATGTTTTTAATGGTCATCTTTTGTCTGCACTGGATGACCTATGTGTGTGGCATGTGAAGAGTGCTGACTTTACACTGTTCCTTATCATTTTTATGACTATTTCAGATCCCATTCTGAGACACCTAAGCCTTTACTGCTGCCTTCATCCTTCCACCCATGTGACGCTTATCTTACACAACTTGAAATTCTGTTGCAAATCTGGTTTGAGGGTTAAGCTTTCAGAAACAGGCACCAACTCTGAGTTCCTAATTTTCAAATGCTTATTAGAAGATATCTGGATCTGACTTGCAGAGTATTGAGTACTCAAAAATCCAGGTATGGTCAATAGAAATGTGGCTTTGAAAGAGTAACATTTTATTTAATGCCAAATGCTTTTAGAAAACAGGTCCTAGGTAACTCAGGGCCTTCATTCTTCACATTCCTCTTTGTAATATGGGGTTAAATAATCTTTATATTGGAGGAAGGCTGCAAATAAGAAATCTGTGGATGTTTCTGAAGCACTTTGATGCTACAACACTGGATGCCATGAAAATGCCCAAAAATAAGTTGTTTATTTACTATTTAGAACAAGAGTTTGAACAGTGCATTTTCGTAGGGCATAGCATCATTTATTGAACAATCAGGAGAAAAAAAGTCTAAATTTTTCTGATAGGACCTTTGAAAAACTGCTGGGAAGTCATTGGTTCCAACAGAAATCAAGTGGAAAAAGGCAAGCTTAAACATGTCCATTTTCAAGCCTGTCACCTGTAGAGTTTCTTGGCAACCGATTGAGTTCAGTTAGAATAGAGATAGAGAATCTTGGCTGATTTCCTATCTTCAGCTTTCCTGTCTTGGTGTTGATTTAGACCACTGCACTAGTAAGATCATTCAGCTAAAAAGAAAACAGGGGAACCTGCTGATGAAATTCTGGCTCTCAAGATCTTCAGCTGTTAATTTATTCAGGCTGCTAGAACAGTAACCTTCTGAGATAAATGGGCATTGTGAGCATTTCAACATGGAAGGAAAAGACAGGACATCTTCATAAGGGACACCTTCCATTCCCCTCAGTGACATGTCTTTGCAAAGCTGCTGATCTCAGTTACACATTGTTTAAATCCTCAGTGCACCAATCAGAGCTGCTGGATTAGAAATAAGTAGTTAGTCAAAAAGTTTGCAACCTATCCATGACTGCATCTAACAGAAGTTGGCTGCTAGCACATGAATGTGAGACTGAGTTAAACTGAAGCAAGATTAAGACTTTAAGCTGGACGAAACACTGCCTTGCACATTTCATATGACATTTCCTTATCAGCCCAATTTGTGACCTAAGTCTGTATATCCCTGTCACAGAAAATCACTGGAACCCAGTCTTTCACATGAAGATGTGCCTTCTTGGTCACTCATTTTTCCCATAGGGCATAACCATATCTTTAATACCTCTAAGAGGATGAAGAATGAAGCTTCCCGTTACGTGTCTGGCTTTTGCAACCTCAACAATTCTCAGCAGTGCAGATACATGATCTTAAAATCCAGTCTTGGTGGATAAAATAGCCTCACAAACTCATCACTGAGGTTTTTATGGTGAAATGAATGTTAAATGTTTGACATTTAAGATCATATATACTTGTGAAATTTTTTTTTTAATTTTTTAAATTAAATGTTTTCTACCAACAGCTCTTCTCTGAGAAACAGGACATGGCACAGTTTTACATTTTATAGTAGGCTGATAGGTTTGTTTAACTCACATGTCTGTTTCTGCTAATGTTTGTGGGTTGAGTACATAATTACCCCCACATGAGAGGGGCAGAGATCATAGCCAATATGGATATCAATAACAAATTATTATTGGTCTACCCTGGGCTTGGAAATATTTGCATTGAGTGGGGTGGATTCTCAGCACTTCCCAGTTTTCACTGCAGTACTTTTTGCAAAAACCAACTGCAAACTCTCACAGCAGTGCCTGGGAATCACTGTTAAATGTGGAGCACCAGCATGTGGAAAGACTTGCTATGCCAGTTAGCAGCAGGAGAGCAGAGAGAGAAAGAAATCAATCGTATTACAGAAAAATCAGTTCCTTTGGTTGTGCCTATTTTCCTGACTGCTCTAACTTGTCTTTGTGACTACCGTAGTCATGAGTGTAGAAGGAAAAAGAGAAACAGAATTATTTAGGTTGGAGAAGACCCTCAAGGTCATTGAGTCCAACCCTTAACCCAGCACTACCAAGTTTGTCACTAAACCATGTCCTGAAGTGTCACATCTACACATCTTTTAAATACTTCCAGGAATGGTGACTCCACCATTTCCCTGGGCAGCTTGTTCCAATGCCTGACAACCCTTTCCCTGAAGAAATTTTCCTATTATTCAGGCTAAATCTCTCTTGGGCTTACAGCCCAACCTAAGGGCATTTCCTTTTTTCCTATCAGTTGTTACTTGGGAGAAGAGACCAACCCTCACCTGGCTCCAACCTCTTTTCAGGTGGTTGTAGAGAGTGATAAGGTGTCCTCTTTTCTTCAGACTCAACATGCTCAGCACCCCATCTATTCTTAGTAAGACTTGTGCTCCAGAGTCCATTTTCCTTCTCTGTACATTCTCCAGCACCTCAATGTCTTTCTTGCAGTAAGGAGCCAAAAACTGAAAACCTTTGCCATCTTCCAAAGTGCATGTGGTCACCTGGAGATTTGACTTTCTCAAGTTTGAAATAAAAAAACTCAGTGTTGCAGCTTGCCATTGCTGACAATTTTGTTGTTCACACTAACAAGCTACAGGAGCTGTAGATCCTCCCCTGCCCATACCTGCCACAGCAAAGTAAAAAAGTTCACCCCTCTATGTATCATCAGCTTAAACTTTTCTAGTAAATCTGAAGAAAATAAGTAGGGGTATGTTCACAAAGAACCATCCAGAAATTCAAAGTGTGCCAGGTATTAGAAATAAAGCCATGCTTATATATTAAAGATATTTTGGTGTCCAGCTGTGGGCCCAAGAGAACTGAATGTTAGATGCTTTCACTTCCTTCAATGGAAGATAAATATATGGTTCATTCATAAACTAGGTCGGTCGCATGTTGGGTCAAGCAGGATGTGGTGTAGGATTTGCGGACTGATATTTGTATCCACAAGAAATACTTTGTCTTCTATTCTGAGCTACATTTTCCTTGTTTTGACTCCTGACAGAAAAAAGGGGTAACTGAAAGGTATTTTGAACAGTTGGGATGAGACGGTGACACTGCCCCACAAGGGGAGATAGCACCAACATGTGTGGATCCAGTAGCTCTGGAAACAGTAGAAAACACTGGCCTGTTTTTTTACTATGACTTACAGTGGAATAACATATAATGAATATTATCTTTATTGCCATTGCACACATCTACAAACTTCTCCTGAGTTATTACGGCCATAACACACAGAAAACCATATGCAGTTTCACTAACCAGGGAGAGGAACTAAAAAACATTAGATGGAATTATAAATGTCTGAATTCCAGGCTTTCATCCAGCCAATTCACATTTTTTGAGAGAGAGAGGAGAAATATAGATTCATGTATATAGGCCAAAGATTCCTTTCAAACAAAGCTGGACAGCAGCTGGGCTCAGGAGCTCTCTGGGTTTTATTTACATTCTTGCTTCTATGTTAATGATAAAGTGACCAAGTGTGTGATACCTATTCTGGCTGACAGTTGCCCAGGACTCCCACATTCCCTTCTGGATTCTCCCGTATCACATCCTTCCCCTACAGATGAGGCTACATGCTCACCCATAGACTTTATTTGTCTGGTAAGACTGTGTACTGAAATATCAGAGTCTTTCACTTCTAAATCTAAGCAGCCCACTCGGTTTCTGTGAATAGTGTTCATTGACTGACTCAGAGAAAGAACTGCCTGGCCCAGCATCTCGGAGCAGCTTCTCTCTGTTGTCTCCACTGTGCTCCACAGAGCCCAAGCCCTCACCTTCCATTTCTGCAGCCCAGAGTCACTGTGCCCTTTTACTTCCTTCTGCGAGGAAACAATAGATTCAGGCTGAGCTTTCTGCATGGGATTATTGTCTCAGTGCTCTCCTCCTCCTCCTCCTCCAGAGAAATGAGCTGTAGAGACTTCTGGGGGCTTATTTCCTTTTTTGAGATCTGAGCCAAAGCTTAAGTCTCTTGATGTGTAGCCATCAAAGGAATCAAAGATAAATAAGTCGCAGTAGTGCTGGTAAATAAATATCTTGCAGACTGTTACTCACTGCCTTATTGTTTCATGCACAGAGTTAAATGGGATTATATAGAAACAGAAAGTTAAGCTTGCAGCAATTAAATTTCTAAATAGTTTCAAACATCAAGATTAAATGTTTTCAATTTTATCTATTTATTTTATATTTATTTTATTCACATTTATTTTACTTATGAAATTAATTAGTCCTAAACAATCCACTCTAAATCCTTTCCACAACAACTCACATTGGTGAGAAATCATGCCATAGATTTTGGCAAGGCCCTACATACAGACAATTGCAAACAATAGCACTTTTTTGAATACATCTGCAATGTGTCTTATGCATTTTTTTTTTTATATTTTAAGGCTACAAAGACTGTATTGCTGCTGAATCACTACTGTCAATCATGATAAATGACAAGAGTATTTCCCCAGTGGAGAAACAGCCAAATATGGTACAATTTTTTAAAAGCCAACAGAGTATTCTCAGATCAGAATTACAGAGTATGTAAATGTTCTTTGCAAATCAGTTTGTATTTATCTTTTTGACGCTGACGGTCTCGGTATCCTTTGTGGCAAACCTCACAAAGGGTTTTAATGTGCTTGTTCTGTTTTACATACTTTTGATCCATTCAATCTCAAATTAAATAACTGAATAGAAACATTTGTGCTACCCTACACTCAAAGGGTTTGGAAACCAACCTCTCTTCTCCTTATTAGAAATAATCCCTTCACTTCATGTTTCGGTCTGGGTGGGTGAGAAAACTGCTTGTTTTTTTGGCCAGAAGTGTAGTGTTTCCATCTCTGAAGTTCTCGTTGCAGTTTCCATTAGTTATGAACACCCACACCCCCAGGAAAAAAAAAAAGCAAAACACTTGGTTTGGGGCTCTTCTGTGTTGTTTATACACAGTTTAAAATGTTATCAAGTATTTCTTAACCTTTTTCTTTGCTTAAAAGCAGATTGTTTCAACCATTACTTCCTTATTTCTCCTCCCTTCCTCTTAACTCTTTAATAGAGAATTTCTATGTGTGCTTTTCTTCTTCATTTACAGTCTATGAATAAGTCAATCTGTGCATCCTTCCAACCAACTGGGATTATGAAAGCCAAGCAAACTTTAGGGTAGCTTTTCCTCAGAACAGCAAGATATAGTTGAAGAGTTGACAACAGTTTGCTAGTAGTAGGGGGAGAGGTGGTGTCAGTCTCTTACCACTGAAAATCTTGTAGTCTTCTCATTCATCCTTCTGACAGTTTTATTTTGACAGCCTGCATCACAGATAGCATCGTACTGTCACCACACAACACTGAAAACGACTCGATCTTCTGCTGCTTTCCTCAAACCTTGTCCTTCACAGTGATGTACCCACACACCCACTGATAGGAGTTAGTCATGCCAGCAATGACAGAATGTCACAAGAGATAGCTGAGGTCTCGTGCTGGCACAAGAAGGTGTGTGTAATCTCCTCCATGCATGTCCTGTGAGCCTAATTCTGTTAAAAAAACATTGGGTTGGTCTTTTCTCTGAGCTTTGTTGTAGCTCCATGAGCACAGCTTTCATTCTCACTGAAGTCCTTTTCTCTGGCCTGGCATTCTAGGTATTTCCCTGTGTAATTGCCCCAGTTGGCAGGAAAATGTAGTCAGTGTAAGTATACTGTTCTTCTCCCATTCCAGCCAGGAAGGGTGAATGTGTAAAGGATCTTAGCAAGACATAGAGCAAGTTGATACATACACCCCTGTAGGCTGAAGCTCATCATCATGAGGTCATCCATCTAAACAATGCAGGAAATCAGGAATCTTTGTTCAACAAGAAACAGCCCTATTTCACCCCTGCCTGTCACAGAAGGAAAAGATACATGAACACTCAGCCAGTGATTTGTAGTGAAAGCATCACACCCACCTACCAAACTCACCCTCACACACTTCCACAAGTACCTTATATCTGCTTGGGGGAATGATGCAAAAATGTGGAGCTGAGCCAGGTAGCTTTTCTAGACCTGAATGTCTTTCCTAGTCTGCTAGGACAGGATATCTGTTCTCAAAGAGTTTAGCAAGACATTTTAACTCCATGATCTGGAAGACTGATTGAGTGGCAGTACATTCTGGAAGACTTGCCAGGGTTCTTGAACTGGAGAAAAGCATTTGGGACTGCAATAAAAGCAGAAAAAGCAAGTATTTTTTATTTGACTGCCACTGATACTTAAAATAGAGGATGAAGACCATCCATCCACTGTGGCACTATGCTCACCAATGGATGATTTAGCTAGGAGAATAAGAGATTCTTCTGCAAAAGGGACATAATCCCAGGAGGCAGAGCAAAGCAAATGTGCATTTGTGACTCACATTATATGCTTAGCATCAGGCCTCTGCCTGTTCATATGCCTGACCTACTTGCTGGGATCCACTCCAACCCTACACTGAAGGAGAAAACTTCCATCACAGGTGGAATTTCCAAGTTCTGATCTTTATGCTAGCACTGAAAAAGGCTTTAGGAGTCTAAATACTTTTTGTCGTCACTAAGTGCTAATGTTCAAGACTAAGGTCTTCAGCTGTTCAGCTTTTGCTAAAGGTACCATTATAAAAATTATGAATCCCAGGCATTAAGTCCTCAGAATCCCATATATCCTAATGCCCAGCTCAGGCTGAAGGCCTGAAATCACAGTTGTTGAGTGGGGGAAGACTGTTCCTTGTGCTGCATCAGTCTGAGAACCTAGTAAACCATAAATTGCCAAAACACTTATTGGAGTACATCCTCCATGGGATACAGAAAGAAGGTAGATGTCAATGCCATGTGCCCTTTAGTCCTGTGGATACTTAGGGCACTACCTGCAGACTATGGATGTTTACCTGGCCTGATTGGAAGCATTCTTGAAGAAATGCATTAATAATAATGTTATTTGTTAATGTCTTTACTCCTGCAGCTGAATTTGTTCCAGGTTGCTTAGTACCACTGGGATATAAATTCCATAGGTGAGAAAAACAAGCTGTAGTGTTTGTTTAGTACTTGAGAGGAGAAGACATGCAAAATGCAGTTCCTATTTCAACGTAATTTATATATTTTCTGTGAAGTAACTAATAGAAAATCCTATTGCTTGATGGGGGGGTGTAGATTTAAATCTCATCACTCTGAAGAGAGAAATAAATTCATATCTCCCACTTCCCCATTGTGTGATATTTAGGAAGTGTGAATAGTACTCTTTTTGCTGGTTTGGATATTTCTGGGTTTTATGAGGTAAGACAGAGGCAAACATCTCACTGCAGCAGAAATTTCAGGGGTAATACATGGTTGTATCTAGAGAATAGATCTCCATGAAATCCTCCACAAAGGATGTGGAGGGTTTCACACACCTTCTCTGAAGCTTTCTCAGAGACTAAGGTGTTTCTGTCTAGCTTTCTTGTTGCTCTGTGTCCTGGTTTTCTGTATTTCATGGTAAAATGCTAATTATGAGCTGCTGAGGTGGGGTCATCTCAGACGGGGCCATGGAAACTCCTCGGCAGGCAGGTGTAGAAACTTACATTTCTACAGCCCGAGGGGCTGTAGGGGTGGATGGTGGTGCACTGGGCTCTCTCTGTGGATTTGCATTCTGTTTTAACTCCTCTAGGTACTTGCTGCTCTCCCGTGTCTCTTTTTTTTTTTTTTTTTTGATTGAGTAAATCTAACCACAATCTCTTTTTACACCCAGTTTCTGAAGAAAGCCTTTTGCCTGGTTTTCAGCTGAACTGTTGTTTCACAGTAACAAGAACGAGACATCAGAAATCCAGTATATAAAATAATACACTGATTCTGTAATATAAGGTATTCAGTCCTTTGAGAACCAGAGAATCTTACAGTACCCTGCAGTCTGTGGAGATTTTTTCCTCTTAGGATATTATTACATATTTATAATTCATGGAAAAAAAAATCCACTACCTCTAAAGAAATACATATTTTATTTTGATAATTGATTTAGGAAGTCTCATTATATTTATATTGTATTCCTTGAACTTTAACTGATTAGTTAAAGTTCAAGGAAGTGCTCAATTTCAAAAGCCACTTTAAATGTTCTCCTTATAACGCTTGTAGCATTTACAAAGCAAGACACTAATATTCCTTGAACCATCAGCAGGCAAGGTAACTGAGTTGTGCAAAAAAAATTAGTATTATTTAAAGAAAAAATTATATGAGATTAAGAAAGTGACTTTTCAGAAGGCATTGAGCAAGTGAGAGCGAGCAATGGAATTTAAGATGTTCTGCTTATCGTCCTCAAGAACACACCTACAGTCTTGTCAACTCTTGCCAATCCAGTCAAGCCTCAGAAGAGACCTGATTCTTAATCATCTACCTCTTGTAATTGCATGGAGGCTTTTTCACAAAGAAATACAAAGGAGTCATTAGCATTTTCATCTCCTTATTGATATGGTTCTCTGCAGGAATGATAATGAGGAAGCTCACTGTGAGAGTTGCCTTCAGTCCACTTCATCCCAGCACTTTAGAAGTGGTTTTGGAGTGCCAGGTGCTTTCACTCAGCTCAATAAGGTGGTTCCTGACTCTACACTAGAAAGTCATATTGCTTTGGATATCGTGGCATTGTGGGGAGGCCACTGACATACTGGTCACAGTATTGTTGCTACGTTTTCACTGCAGTTTTGGCAGCAGGAGACAAGTTTGTGTTTGCTTTTGCTTTTGCAGAAATGTGCAGGGAAACTAATCAGGAATGCCACTGTAAGGACTGATTCCTAAAATATTTGGATGCCTTCTGAAGACTTAAGGCAAAATTAGCATATTTTCCAAATATTGCTTTGCATCAGGTGTGTAATGAAATGGGAAAAAAAAACCCAGAAAAAAATAGTATTAATACAAATGGCAATGGCAAGGAGTTGGCATGTGATGAGACCTAAAAATAGGGGACTAATATAAGCACTTGTGCAGACTACAAAGTACTCTGTCTTGTGATTAGTGTGACCATTTCAAAATATTTCCTGTTGTGATTGTATAATCTTTAAAAAGAAAGGATAAGTTTGAGCTGGTGAATTGCTAGGTCTTCTCTTTCTGCTGGTAAAACAAGGGATTTCTTTTACATTAAAGAAACAGGTAAACAAAACTAAATGACAAGCTTTGAGGGTTTTGTGTAGATTAGTTTACATCATGCTGTAACAGAATGCTCTAAAAACTATCAACCCACGCAGTACAAACGCAAGTAACTTTTACAAGTAGTTTATAGTATATCTGAGAAGCATCTGTAGAGATGGTGTGGGAGTGAGGGGAGGGCTGAACTGAGGAAACTGCTTTTGAAAATTGTTTTTTTGTGTCTGCAATTTTTTTTAAAGAATTTCAGAGAATGGAAAGAGGAACCTACACTGAGAAGCTGGGCACAACTTGTAAAAAACTTTCCCCACATCGTATGTTGAAACACCTTTTATCACTGCACTCTTATCTTTAGTATGTTGGACCTATGGTTTGCTCACATGCATGGACAGATGGAGCAATGGGGCTAGAAGGAATTCTGAGAATATATTTGGGTTTTCCAGGCTCTTTTATGAAAATGTAATGAAGAATCTTTATTAAACCACAATCCTCGAGAAAACGGATTTATTTTAAAGCTTAAAACTCCTTTCCTTTTCTTTCTCTCTCTTTCTCTGTATATTTGTATTATGATAAGGCAATGTAAAACAGAGAAACACACAGAGAAGAAGAAAGGAAACAAAAGTTGCTCTCCAGAAAAGTATTGCCTTTAGGTTTTTATAAAAGTTTTTCTGAAATGTTGAAGTAAAAAGGACTCAGGTCTGTTTCTTTCAGTTCCCTGAAAAAGCTTCAAAACACTGGCATTTTCCTTCATTTGCTTGCCAAACCACGTTAAACCACACTGCAGGCTGTGGTGCTCAGTGGCTGTCACAAGCACAGGTGACTTCATCTGGCATGTCCCACCAGGCCTCTCCACTGCCGAGCTGATGCCACGCAGAGATGCTGCCTGGATGCCGTGGGCACGTGCAGAGAGTGGGCCAAGGTTCCAGGGGATTTCAGCAGGGATGGGGAGAACAGAGTTTGGCAGCTCTGTGGGAAAACCCCGCGAAGGCTCTGAGCCCCTGAACTTCTCAAGAGCAAGCACGAGCGAGTCCCAAAACAGAGCTGGGAACTAAGTAATAGTAAAAGATAGATAACCTCCACTATTCTCAGAAAGAGAAGTGAGAAAGTAGTTGGTGCGGATGTTTCTTCACTGTGAGCTAGGGAGCAGGCTGCATTTTCGAAAGGCCTTTCCTGTCTCTACTCCCAGGTAGCTGAGGGCATCCTTGGAGTTTCAGAAGAGAAGGCGGCTGCTGTGGTGGCTGGGATCACATCTCAGCCACTGCCAAAGCATCAGCTGTCTGCCAGCAAAGGAGATTCCAGCAGCAATTCTCCTTCACGATTTGTGGCACTACAACAGAGTGAAAAAGAGAACCAAAACCTTTTGATAGGGAAGCCCTCATGAGAGTACAGGTTTCAAGCTTTCCATTTGCTAGTCTCAGTTAAGGAGTTGAAGTTGTAGAAATTTATTTGCAATAGTCTATAGGCCAAAGCTCTTTGGTGTCTCAGTTGGGGAGACCCCAGGAGAGTGCTCCTGCCTCTGTGGACACTCAGGATGGCAAAGGCCTGAACCAAAAGTTGCTAATCCTCATCTTGTGAGGAGCTCTTCACTGGGTCTTGAACAGCTGATTTCCACAAGGAATCATATTTGATATGCCTGCAGACACACATTGCCAGAGTGCATTTTCCTAGTTTGGTTAGGGGTATTTGAAAGGTTTTGTTATTTCCATATTGTTTGCTCTCACAGCTGATATTTCTATCCCAAGCACATCGCTGCCACATTTACCATCTTTGTTATGTGATTAATGATGCAGTCCTCCAGTCACAGCTTTCAGCCCATGGAAATTCTGTCTTGTATAACAATCCTAAAGCAGCATGGCATTCTGGCAGGGCTGTATCAGTGTGTGCCTTGGCCATACCATTCCTAACAGTCACTTTCTGTCATCAGACTTCTCAGATGCCTAAATTAGGTCAGATTCCCAGCTGAAAACCAGGGCAATCAGTCTCAGCATTTTTACACTTTTCATTTAACTGTTTTTTTACGTATCTGGGTTTTTTTGTGGTTCACAGTTTTATGTGATATGCTTTACACACTTCACACATAGCAACCGTTTGTCCGGTTCCTTCCTGGAGTTTATTAACACCTTTTCCTGTCCTTTTTACTAATACTGCAGGGGATTTAATAACATTCCCACCACCAAATATATGTCATCCTGAACTATACACTTTTCTGTACCAGTTGGCTCTCTCTAATTTTTAGTTTAAAAACTATAACGTTAGTTTTCAGTAACAGAAACATTGTCCTATTTTAGTTTAGGTCAAACCATATTTTCCTGATGGCACCTTCTGCACCAAACATTTCCTTTATTCTTAAGTGCATCTATATCATTTTTCTATGCATCTGTTGTCAAGTTACACACTGAAAGTGCAGGAATGTGGTGATATTGCAGAGAACATCACTTAGAGATCTCTAGGGCTCTTAATAGATGGATTTTGTCTCCAAAGATCTGTCTCCTAGTGCTCTACTGTTATATGTATCTTATTAAAGCATAACTGTGCAGGTCATCAAAATTGCCTTAGAGCAGTCTAGCTGGCAGGCTATTGCTAGGGGTGTTCCACAGGGGTCAGTACTGGGTACAGTCTTGTTCAACTTGTCCATGACCTGGGTGAAGGGACAGACTGCAACCTCAGCAAGTTTGATGGTGATACAGAACTGGGAGGAGTGGCTGATACACCAGGGTGCTGTGCTGTCAGCCTGCGAGGCCTGGACTGTCTCCCACACACAAACCAGCTGCAGAACGCTTGACTTCTGCCTGTGATTATTTCATAGGTAGCATTCATTATAATCAGCATATATCTGACTATATTTAGGGCACTTATATACTTCTCCAAGCAAAAAGAGTATGTTAGACAAGGATAGAATCCAATTTCTGTCTTATTTATGTGTTTAAGTTAATTAAGCACAGAGGACTGAAGAGAAGACCAAACCCTGAATACCATGGCTCTTGCACTCAGGTTCAGCTGAAAAACTGAACTTTGACTTCCTGTCTCACCTGTACTCGAGGATATTAAGAGGAGTGAAACAGATGTGGTTTCAGGGTGGTATTCCTGTTGTAGGTATTTGTATTAGTGTGGTCACAAAAATACTGCACTGAAGGCGAAGCTCTTCTCAAAAATCTTTTTCCCTTTTTTCCCATTTTATAATCTCTACTTCTTATACCAGTCATACCTCTAACTGATATCAGATTGCCAAGCTGAAGAAAAGTCAAGAAAAAAGTATTAAATCACAGAGAAAGTAATAATTATGTTGGCTCTTTTCTCCTCCTTTCTGTGCATATATGATGCTGCTTTTAAAACTAGGTCATATCTGCTCCTGTAGTCTGCTGTTTCTGAGGTTCCTGTTACCTGTGCACTGTGCCTTTGGGCAGATGAGCTCTGCGCCGTTCAGGCACTTGTGAGTCCATATTGTGCCCTGTGCCAGCCACATGCAGCACAGCTGCAGTTATTGATGCTTAACATAAGCTGTGAGCTTTTGCAGAGAAGCCAATTTTCAGTTCTTTCCAGATGTGAACAAAGTGATTTTGCACAAGTTTAAAAACAATGATCTTGCTTCTATGAAGCAAAGAGCTCCAAGGTGCTGTGCATACAACACACAGAACTGCATGAATACCAGACCTACAGGACTGCTCCTGAGAGAAATGCATCCTGGTCATGCCATTGGGCCTCCATAGATGATATGATCATAATTAAAAGGCAGAATCAGCCAGGGTACCCCATGACTTTAGCTTGAATACTATTGAATGGTGATGGCAATTGGTTAAAAAATGAAGAAACTTTCTCTAGCAGAGAACCACAACTACTTATAAGTGACCATATACACAAGCAACTGAACATCACTCTGGAAAAATAGAGCTCATTTATAGCTCAATAAAACAATTCAGGGTTCACATTTTGAGCTGTGACAATAAGCGGTAAAAGAAACTGGGCTAAGGAAAGAGTTGTGTCAGTTTCTCAGAGAGATGACCTGATGTGCACCCCAACCACCAGTCCCTTCAGACCAAGCTGGAAAGGAAGCATTGTCCAAAGTGCTAGGGAATGAGTCGTGTTTCCCACTGCCTCAGATTGCCTACATTTCTGCCTCCTAGTCCTTTGTCAGCCCAGGCACACCTCTCCTCCTGCAATATATGCAGTTACCTATTTTCAGTGGGTATGGACAAGAGGTACAGGAGAATGGCTGGATGCAATACCAGTTCCAGTCATACCGAAGTGCCTCCAGCAGCCCATTTTTGTATCAAAGCCTTCCAGTAAGATGTGCAGTTTGACAGGAAGCGAGACTCATTCTTTCTGTACATCTAGCTCCTCTACCCTTTTGGGAGCAGAGAATAAGATATGCAAGAAAGCTGCACAGCGCGAATTGGTTTAGCTCCTACAGAGCTCCTGGTCTCGTATTTTTCAGCCAAGACTGTTTTCACTAGCACTGATGAGAGAATTACTCCAAACTGACATGAGAGTCAAGAGAATGCCCAGTCCAGAGGAATTCACAGCCAGAACATTGCAGAAGGCACCTGGGAGGAGAGCAGTGGTCAGTCCATTCCATGGTCTGCCAGTAAGGGCTAAATGATACGTACTGAGCAAGTACTGCAGCAGGACCAGAAGAAGAGAAAATAATTTTTACTCTGAGTCCTTATGATCATGTAAAACTGACTGTAAGCTTTGACACACAGGTGGAAGATGGATATGGGTAAAACAATGCATTTGAACTTATTCTGTGCCAATTCGTTTTCACACAAAAGTTGACCTGGTCATTAAAAAGTAGCAGCTGAGTGATCCAAGTGTGAAAGGGGTCAATTATGTTTGAGTGAACTAGCTCAGATTCTGACAGATTCCAGGCAGTTATGGGCCTCCAGGAAACCAGGATCTGAATCAACAGGATGTTTAAAACAGGCTGGAAACAGCTTCAAACACCTGCATTTACTGTGGAAGTGACTATGTATGCAAATACTGCAGTCACTGGAGATTTACAGTACAGTAAACGCTTTCCAACTCAGCCTAAAATAGATACTTAGATTTCTATGGATGATAAATCTGTAAAGCTGTAGCAAAGACCAGGCAGGAAAGGCCACCTATAACCAAATCCTGCCATTCAGTACTAATGCTGTGGAAAGAGTTTTGCCTATTCATATAGATCAACAACAACTCATCCTATGTTTTTACCAGTCACCACTTGTTACAGACCTAGCACAGGCTTTTTGGGACACATCTATTTATCCAGAGGGTAGAAAGATGTTTTAAATCTACTGAGACCAACTAGTGGAAGCAGTGGAAAAAGGCCCATCTGAAGACAGCTTACATGCTCAAACAAGTTATTTGATACACCCCTAAAAATATTACTTCCAATTTCTGGCCCCAATATGTTAAATGGCTGTTAGAATTACTCAACACTTTTTGCTCAAAACATTTCCCAAATACCACACTAAATTACCATTTCAGGTACACCTGCAAAACTTTGTGGCCTGTCCTGTTTATGAGCTCCATCATAAGTTAAATTGTTTAACAGCTACAGATTGTGCAAGTATGAAAAAAAAAAAAAAACATAGTCTGAAGTTATTTTCTTTTTTTTTTTCTCTTTTTTAAATTTTTAATCTCTAAAGATAATCTTCAAGAGCAGCTCTACCTCAATTCCTTTGTGGACTGATCAGGAGAGGAAACACTTAAAGAGAGCTTCACAGAAAAGAGAGATGAAAAGATAGAAAGTAGAGATTTCAAACAGAATATATATACACACTTATATGCTTATATGTGAGTATATTTATATATATTTGTTTGTTGTAGAATGCCAGTTGGAGCACACAGATTCAGTGTAAGACCACCAAGTTTCTGAAGACTGAGGGATTCTCTGTTAGAAATCTGTCATATTGTCTACCACAAATGCCTTGTGCAGATAAACTGTTAAATTATTTTCCTGGAATTTGAGGTCAGAAAGGAAATTATTGACTACTCTTTGTCCTCTGACTCTCACAACAGCTTTGTGAGGCAATTACTTGTAGAGGGAAGTAGTTGATGACCAGAAGCCATTGTCTATCAATCCTGGACATAGACAATATTTAAAAGTTAAAGTTATAAAGGAAATCAGTTCATGTGTTATTTAAATTTCAACTAGACCAGGCAATTTTGTCAAAGTTCCATAAAAACACGTGTCTTCATCTTGCCATAAATCAAGGCCAAGGTACCTGCAGGAGGGCCCTCTGGCACAGGATAACTCCACACTATGCAGGATGTCTGCCAGAGGAGTTAAAGGCAGGTTTACATGGCCCTGCACCATCTGACAAACACTGTGTTTGTCAGATGGTTTAAGTAAAATTTAAGTAAAGGTTCCCTTCCAGGAATCAGTGGTTTCAGGAACTGCTTGCATGGCTCTTCCTCCCTGTGCAAGACAGCAGGGTTTCACCCAGAGGAAAGTTACCTTGTGCTGTTGGGAAATACGAGTGTGCATATGGGCAGTGATCACAGAGGACTCTACGTCCCACAGAATGAATTCCTGAGCTGATATGTTGAACTCTTCTGTTGCCTTACTTTTGCTAATCTTTTTTAAAATATCAGTCTTCAAAAAAGTAGGCTTACGAAGTCTGCTCATGTAGAAAAGTTTAACATATATATAATATTCTAGCTATTAGCCCCTAAATTGGAACCTCTTCAAATCCAGTTTAGGATGCTTACTCTTACTGAAATTTAAACCAGCCTACAAAATTTATCAGTGGAGTTACACAACGTGGGTTTCAACTGACCTAAGGTTTTGTGCACAGCATTTTTATAAGCTGACTTGTGCACTGGTAAAGAAAACTGCAAACTGATTTATTTTGTAATCTAAATAGCACTTGAACTGTAAATTCATACCTCAGATGCTGTGAGGTTTTTGTCAATACTGGCCCATAGACTTACTATTTCCAAGAACCTGACTACTGCAGAAATAAAGGGTTTTTTTAAGTTTTAAGGACCACATTGATGAGTTTCACTCTGAACTGGCTCATAGACACAAATGACAGTGGCTGTGTTTATGCAAATCTTACCTAAATTAGGGTGAATGTTGCTAACACCAGCAATCCTGACCTTGCTGATTTATACTTCAAAAAGGTGAAGGTTCAAGTGAACTAAAATTCAACTATCAGCAAAACTGCATAGTCCAGGACAAACAGGAAATTTGAAAGTAGATATGTACATTTAATTTTACTACTTAGCTAGTTCTGAAGATTTGGTGGAGTATTTGCTTGTGGAGTTTCTTTGCCGCTCATCCGTATTTTTTTAATTTCACAGTTACAATTTTTTGGTTTGGTCTTGGAAAGTTTCTGCTTTTACTCTGTCAGTCTGGAGAAAAGAAGCCTACTAGTCCCTAGTAGGCAGAAATGACAGCATTGTTTTTCTTCACTTTTGAATAAAACAGTTTTTCTCTAGATTGATACAGCTAACAAGCTCTAACAAGTGGAAGTATGCACCCCTCCGCTACATGAAAGCTGGTAATGTTTCTATATTTTCTTGCTGAAAAAACAGAGGGTTTTTACCTCTCAATATGAAATCCTTGTGGAGAGAAGACACTCTTGTTTTACCTTGCCCTGATGGTTTGAGGTCAGAGCTATAACCACCATAGGGTTTACTTTGACTGTGTGTACTAAGATAAAGACTGACATTTGTCTCTGAAAGAGTTTTTGATTAATATAATGAGTATAACTTGACTTTTTAATTGTAAAAAATATACCAGCTTTTGCAGTGAAGGTATACATATGGTTTACCTATGTCCTTTATCTAAGTGATCTTTGGTTTAAAATAAGAAATAAAGAACAGGTTTATTTTTTTAAAGCTAAACGGCACAGAAGGTCAGGAATATCATAGCTAGTAGGGTGCTAATTTTGTTTTCTCTGCTCAGTAATGCTTGCACACACGAGTGCACAGAGGGTAGAAGTGTCATTTCCCAAATATATTTCTTCTTAAAAGAAGGTAAGCTAAAACATCAAATAATGCCTTTGTGATAACATAAATACAGGCTTGGCAACAGTTTCTGACCTTTGTAATAATGACACTCAGATTAAAACAATAGGAAAGCAAATCAGCTAAAAGAACAAAAAAGCCCAAATACAAAGAAATTTCTTAGAAGACTTAGGTTCACCTCCTTACTGAGTGAACCAAACTCTTGGCTTTTAGAGATGTAGAGATGTAACACTGCAAGCTAAAATTTGCATGAAAGTTATGGCAAGGGTGAGAAAGAGCCATCAAGACAAAACCTGCAGCCTCTTTCGGTAAGGCCCACGTTCAGTTTAGGAAACATTCAGACAGAGATGGACTCATTTACATTCCTCAGTTTGGTGAACTTGAACATTTGCAGAAGTGTTTCTCTGAATCGCATGAATGATACTTTAGGAACTGTACTTGAGATGTGTTACAAAAGGGCACTTCTTCTTCTTCTTCTTCATATTAAAACCCCTTACTTTATTGAAATATCAAAGTGTTTGTCACTTTTCCCACAGGTCAGTATTACCGACTCTTGGCTCTTTACCTTCCTGACTCCTTCTTCTCCTCGCACTCAGTCTGCAATAGAAATTAAGCATTTTTTTTTATGGGCTTCTACTCATCTCAGTAGTAATTCAGACAGTCCAGGAGGGGTTGAAAACACAGCAGGAACATTCTGTACTGAGAACCTCCAAGGTTTCTCTAGTTTTATCTACCTTAGGTAGACATAAACTATCCTAACCCTTCAGCTCTTGTTTCTGCTTTGTAATCAAACTGAATAAGTAAAAGATAATGTAAAATAAACACCTACTAAAAAGCAGTCTTTTATGAAAAAAAAAACATTTTTCAGCTACACTCTCCTTGATGAAAAACTATTAATGAGATTTTTCTAAGTGCTTACAATAAAATCTGTGCTTTCACTTTGCTTCATTCTAAATCTATTTGCAATTGAGTTGAAATTGCATTTCAGTTTGTTTTTCCTGTAATCTGAAACATGCCATCCTACATTCTTCAGCTAGAAGGATATCTTTCTAAAAGTGTAACAATATCAAAGAATTTATAAAATAAAAACTTTTTCCCCTATGCAATAGGGTTTTGAGGGTAGTGAACCCAAAATTATGAAACACAATAAGTTTTGAAAGGCTTTCTGCTGCAGGATATATTTTCAGAGTTATTTTTCCATCTCAAATCACAAAGCAAATCTCAGTTTTTTTATAAATTGGCAATTTTCATTTTGACTTCACTCTAGGGCTTTTCAGTCTTTTTCACAGGTGCGCTTGACACTGACAACAGGAAGATAATAGATGTAAGAGAGAAATCACATCAGCTTAATTTAGCAGTTCTCTAAAAATAGAGACATTGCTACTGTTCCTCTTCCACAGCAAAGAAATAACACATATCTTGTGATTTTTTTACTGTTTGATTTTCAGTACACTCTTTAATGTTTTATTTATCATCTTTTGTCAATTGAAGGGAAAGAAATCCCTATTCCTGTCAGAAAAGCATTAAGCAGCTGTCACCTTAGCTTATGGTTGCAGCTTGGATGAAAACCTGATGCCACAATTTCCAAGTGAGTTTTCTGTGCAGAGTGCCACGATCCAGTGAGTACAAAGAGTATAAAAAAATCCTACATGGATTTAGTGAGTATTACTTCAGAGGCTTAGTACTTAATATGAGACTAATATATATCCATCTACTAAATGTTTCAGAAATCAGGCAAGCAGGAAAGCTTAACATTTCTCCTTCTATGTCACAAGCTTGAGGACTGATGCAAATGTCTGTAAGACTGGATCATGTCACTTGAACAATCATTATTTAGTTTTTGTTTCAGTATGTCCACTGGTCTGTCATATTTCAAATATAGGTCTCCCAAAATTGAATAAAACCCATGTATTTCTAATGGAAATATATGTTACAGAACTATATTTTGAAAAACTATGCACATGAAATCATAGCTTAGGGTGGATGTTTTAAAATCCATGCAAGCTTCACTGATTTAAATTCTGTTGGAAAGCTGATGTTGAATGGAAAAACACTCATAAAATGTAAGAGGAGTCTAATTCTAAACCTCTTAAGAGGGATTCTTTTCTCTCTTGATGTATTACATTTACAAATTAAACCACAAGAGACAGACAGAGACTGCGGGTGCAGTGGGAGAAGGACACAGTTACCCTGAACACGATGAAAATGTAAACACAGCATTAACTAAACCCCAACAGACTCAGCAATGGGAGTGGTACATTGTGGTTCCAGCAGCTTAACCTGCTGTTGTGGTTTCAGCCCAGCCAACAGCCAAGCCCCACACAGTCACATGCTCACCTCCCCCACTAGGCAGGATTGGGGAGAGATTTGAAAGGGTAGAAGGAAGAAAATTGCGGGTTGAGACAAAGACAATTTAATAAGGAAAACAAAAGCCATGCACACAAGCAAAGCAAAACAAGGAATTAATTTGCCGTATATCCCATGGGCTGACAGGTGTTCAGCCATCTCCAGGAAAGCAGGGCCCCATCACATAAAAGGGTTACTTGGGAAGACAAACACCATCACTCCAAATGGTCCCCCCTTCCTCCTTCTTCCCTCTACTTTATATACAGATAATGATGTTGTACAGTATGGAATATACCTTTGGTCAATTTGGGCTACCTGTCTGTGTCTCCTCCCATCCTCTCATGTACCCCCAACTTCCTTGCCAGCGTGACACTACAAAAAGCAGTGTGGTGGCTCTGTGTAAACCCTGCTCAGCAAAAACAAAAATATCTCTCTATTGTCAACTCTGTGTTCAGCACAAATCCAAAAAATAGTCTCATACCAGCCACTGTGAAGAAAATTAACTCAATCCCAGCCAAACCCCACAAACCTGGGCATCTAAAAAGCAAATCATTACAAGTAAGGGTGAATCAGAGCATGAATTTCTTCTAGTCCAGGCTTTCCTGACAAGGAATTCAGGATTAGTGTCAGAGAATCTGGCAAAAGGAAAGATGAAATTGGGAGGAGGATTTTCTGTACTCCACATATCCTCAAGAGGCTATTTGCCCTCAAGAATGACATGCAACATCAGTCTTGTGTGCTTTGCATGCCCCCTTCTCCCCTGCAGAAGACTCTAAAGGAACCACCCGTCATTCTTCTTCTGCTTGTTGTGATGGACATCTTCATTACTGAAAACAATATCAAGGAGACCTAGTCTTTTTGGAAAGCTTTTGTAGGCACATAATCAGTAAGTCTGGTGTCCTTCAACTCTAATTCAAGAGGTGCCTGCATTTGCAGGCACTTATGTTTTGCTGACAGTAGCGTTCCATGAGTGCATAAAATTTGTCTTTAGTCAGGCTGTGAATGCTGACACTGTTTTGCATTCAGCAGCATCTAGGCATGCATTTTTTATCTCCCTCTTATCAAGATGTTCTCTCAGAAAAAGCAAGTACAGAAGAAAATACGTTTGAGATTAACTCTAACACAAACCAAATTGCGAGACAGATAGCTTTATGACCAGTGTGATAGATTTAATGGAAATTTTCACCTATATTCCTACCTTCCCAAGTACCTGTAATTTCTATAGGAATAGCATCTAGAGGGCTATGATAGCAAATATCTTTCACTTGCAAAGGTATATTATTAGAGCTCTGTGGTAACTCTGATATAGACAACAATTCTGTTTGTTTTGAGAAGTATAGAGTTGTTAGGCACAAAGGGATGCTACTTGAGCAGGATTTTTGAGGCAAGAGACTTAATGAATAAATATTTGCTATGGTAAGTCACAGACAGATGAGCTGAAATAGAGAGCATTAAGGCTTTTTTTCAAGAGTTATGTCATAGTGAGTGATTTTTCAAGTTAGCCTGAAAAATTAAGAATTAGTTTCATTTTTGATAGAACTCCCCTGACAAGAACTGAATTTCATTTGCAACAGATTTGGCTCAAAGGGCTTTTTGCAATTGTTCCCATCTGATGATCACTTCATTACTTGAAACATGCTTGCTCTGTGTCATGTGCATGTGCATGATATATGTAAATCTCTGATTTCTTTGCAATTCCTATTTTCTTGTTCCTTTATCTAGGATTCCAACAACTCCACTGGAAGCAACATTAATCAATACAACTTTCTTGATACTGACTCTCACCATTGCTGAATATTTTTAGCTGACATTTGAAGCACTATGTCAAATATATCAGATCAAGAAAGAACTTCAATAGGCCCCCACTGAGCTGCTGGCTGCTGTAGCTGTACCTTTTTCTGGATCTGCACTCGGGCTTTTCTCAGTTGATTTTCTCTTTACTGCACTGCAGCCTCCAGTAGAGACTTCACATTTGCCGGGTCTCAGGAATCATCAGTGGTTAAGAAAACAAGTTTTTCAGTAAAAGCCTCTTTCTGAAAGGCAGAGATTTTTGTCAGAATGGTTATTTCCAGCTACAGAGTTTGAGGCACTGACCGGTTACACTGCTCATGGCCTATGACCACACAAACTAAACCTCTTTTTAAACAAGATATTAGGTTAAGTGACACCAACTGGCACCTATGTTTTTTAATCTAATCTTCTACAGCAGGATTGTTTTGCAACAAGATGCTTGGAATAAACCATGCAGGTGATGAGAGTCCACAAGCAGGAGTGCACCTGAACCCACCCTCTGCCTGTAATTAAACAGTAGAGATGTGCCCACAGTTCTTGGCTGACTTGGCCTGGAACCTCTTCAGCCCGTATTGTAACTCTCCGCAGAACCTACTGTAGATCTATCCTCTGCCTTTCTGGGCATTTGTTGCCATTTCTTCACTTTTTCAGTGCTGTATTGTGAAATTGCCTCCCTGTATTTGCAGTTTAATGAAAGCAAGCACACACATTGAGTTGTGGGTTCTTTCCTGCAGCTGCTGAATGCTACCACGCTGCTTAAAATAAATATGCTAAAGCATGAGCTATTGCATCTGCCAAGAAAGATCTATGTAAAGCAGACAGTGAAAGCATGGGTCTGCTTTGCAGACTGCAAAACTGAAAGTAATTTTGCAGAATTACAGATGATGCAAATAAGACAGCTGCAAACAGAACCTTTTTAAATAACTTACATTTTGCAGAAACTGAAGCTCAATAGATTTTTTTTCTTGGTAGAAGAGGGCTTCTCCAGCCTGTAAACCAGTCCAAGAAATTGCAATCTGTCCCTGGCTCTCATGTTTCTTTCCTTATATTCTGTTCATATTATAAATATAGCAAGAGTCATTGAATGCACGTTCTCCTTTCCCTAAGCTGAAAAAGAAAGAAAAAAAAACTAAAATCCAGTTCTTCCTTGAAATGGATCACAGTTTAGTTGGGAGGGAAAAATGTCAGAAGATATTGTACACTACAGAAATCAAGGTTATGACATCTAGAGTAGATACAATGGATTTAGCTCATGGAGAATCTATGGACTAGTGTTCTCATGCAGACACCAATTGAATTTCAATTTGTGATATGTGATTTTCTTTGTGTTACAAAGAACATCATAACACAATATAGGAGGTGTGATAATGAATAGACTACAGAGCAATCCAGATGGGAGGGATTGATGGGCCAAAGTCAATGGTGTGAGGTTCAATAAGGCAAAATGCCAAGTCCTGCACTTGGGCCACAAGAACCCCATGCAGCACTACAGGCCTGGGGCAGAGTGGCTGGGAAGCTGCCCAGTGGAAAAGAACCCAGGGGTGCTGGTTAACAACAATCAGTGCTATGATTTAATTGACATGGTGGTGTTTGCTCAAAAGTTCCATGATCTTGGAGGTCTTTTTCAAGCTTAATGATTCTACAATTCTAAGAATCAGAAAACCATTCAGCAGGGAAAAGGTAGCTGTTCCAAGATAGGAAGAAGTCAGACTGATAAAACATTATGATGATTTGGAGGGAGGCAAGACTTTTCAGAAAGTAATTTTAATGGACTGAGTGCATTCAAGGAAAATCTGTCACACTAAAGAATTTTTTTTTAGTTTATTAATATAAGATTTATATCCTTAATTTCAGTTTTGACATATTGTTTTTCTCACTTGACATTTCTCCTCTAGGTTTTCAAGCCAAGTGTTCTTGATATGATCCAGCTGGCTTACAGGGATCCTCAACCCACTTGTGAATAATGGTTAAAAACGAATCCCACCTGGATGCTTTGACGCTGGCAATGCTCCAGAATAAAACAGTCTCCATCACCCTCCCAGTTGTGTATTCAGTGGTGGCTCTGGTCAGCATCCCTGGCAACTTGTTCTCCCTTTGGGTGCTCTGTTGTCACATCAGACCCAAAACAACTTCTGTTATCTTCATGATCAACTTAAGCATCACGGACCTTATGCTGGCCAGCTGTTTCCCCTTCCAGATTTCTTATCACCTCAACAGCAATCACTGGCAGTTTGGCAAGGCTCTTTGCAGCCTTGTGACAGTGATGTTCTATTCCAACATGTATTCTTCCATACTGACCATGACCTTAATCAGCATGGAGCGGTACATGGGTGTGGTACACCCCTTGAAGTTGACCAAGTGGAGAAGAAAAAGATATGCCGTGGCTGCCTGCCTAGCTATGTGGCTTTTCTTGCTACTAGCCTTCTACCCACTAGAAATTACAGACCTGACCTATGAAGTGAAAGAACTAGGGATTATAACCTGTTTTGACGTCCTAAAATGGGATATGCTGCCCAACTTTGCAGCTTGGGTAGGCTTTCTCCTCACTTTATTTGTTGTGCTGTTCCTGATCCCTTTTGTTGTAACAGTTGGATGTTACATTGGTATCATTAGGAAGCTTATTCAGACATCAAACAGATATGGTAATAAGCAAAAGACTAGATCCATATACCTGGCAACAATTGTCCTTCTGTCCTTCATCACTTGCTTCGCCCCCAATAACTTTATCCTACTTGCACATATGATCAGCCGCCTATTTTACGGCAGCAGCTTGTACCCTGCCTACAAGCTCACCTTGTGCCTCAGTTGCTTCAACAACTGCATAGACCCCTTCATTTATTATTTTGCATCAAAAGAATTTTACCAGAAATTCATGCAAGTGTGTCGCCATAAGGTACTGCTCAGCGACAGTCTGGAAAACAGAAGGGAAAGTTTGTTCTCTGGCAGGACCATGTCAGCCAGATCGATGTCAAGTGGACCTATGGATGGCTTAGAGGGAATAAAGGTCAATTTGCAAAGGCAGGAAAGTGTTTTTTAGCTTTAGATATTCCCAGAAGAAAGACACCTGTGAAACTCATGAGTAGACACAGAAAACATTTCCTTTTGAAAGGCCACCCTCAAAATACCTTGCTCCAATGACAAAACTCAAGCTGTAGTTAAATTGCATTTCAGCATTTTCTGGTCATGGAAGTGCTAAAGGAACTGAATTTGTTCAAGAAGGCACTGAAGCAAATCAAACAGGGTTAGCCTGGAAATAGCCTTGCTGCATAAGACCAAGTGATAGGTTTAGAACAGTTAATCTCAGGTTGTATGATAGTTACAAAGACTTGTGATTCTCAGTGAATGTGAAATATTACTGTACATGAATTAGAGCATACACCAAAGCTCGTTTGGGAGTAAGGGAGCTGTTTTTCCAAGCAGTGTGCTAAGCTTTGTTTTAGATTTTGTTTTTTGGATCATATTTCTTTCTCTCTTGTTGTATTTTTATAAAAGAAAGAATAAAAGTAGCATGGCATTTAACCATTAATGCATAATGCACAGCCACTGTGAAATCACCACAACACTCACCCAACTGCTTTTCAGAGTCAAACCACACTGACACTTGAAAAGGTTAGGTTGACTCATATTATTTATTTCAATCTTATACAGCAAAACATCTCATACAATGAAAGGAAGGCTAACAACGTTTGCAAATACTGCTGCATTTCTTAAAGTTATTAATTTCTTAGGACTGTGGGGAGCAGTTTATTTAAGGAAACAGACTTTCCCACATTAATCTATTACAGTACCAATGCTGCTTGTATGGTTACTATCAACTGGTCATTTTCAGCAATTCACTGTAGGCTACTCATAAAAGAACCATCCCCCTCAGCAGAATTTAGCTTTACATAGTGCCTGGGGAGTGATTTTTTCTTCCTTACAGAGATGCTGTAGATTATAAACCAGATTTTCGGCTGGATAAATGAAAATTCAACCACAGACTAGAGAGTGATTCTGCACCAGCAGAAACCAGATGAAAACTTTTCCTGATGGCCAGATGTCAGTAACAGCCTTCTTTCAGGCAGGAAAGAAGAAGAAAATTAAGAAGAAAATAAGGTCTGAGACTGAGAGCTGTACCAAACATCCTGAAAATACGTTATGGCAGGTGGATTGAGAAGTCCTGTGTTTGAAGCCCTCCTCTGAAATATCTTTCTACAGCTTGTTTGCATATTCCGTGCCATGTTTAATCCTTCTCACATCTCAACAACTGCCTTTGTGCCTGGAAAGACAACTGCTACAGAACATGCACTGGTGACAGACGAAAGATATGTTTTTCCTGTAGCATTTACAGCTTTTTTCCTACATTTGACCCTCACTGACAGAGGAGAGGCACAAACCACCTGAGAAGACTAGACAAGACCCCCTCACAAGCAAGACAAAAATACTCCATATCCTTTTGCTGCACTTCAACTCCCCCCAGCACTGAGGAGGAAGCTGTCTGCAGCGCTGTGGATAGTTGGTTCAGACATCTCATGCTGCACTGACTCCTGAGCTACTGTGCCTAAGTAATAGGCAACACCCAAGGCCCTTAAAATTTGTCATTTTTCTTTGGGTATCTCATGATTAAAAAACAATTTTCCACCACTAATTACCATGAATTTCTTCACAGTGGAGGGTGGAAAGCCACAGCATGCACAGTGAGATATTTGAATGTCCTATCTTCTGCTAAAGTACTGTCAGTTTTTGGAGTAGAATAAATCTGAGTGGACCTAGCACTACTGTTTACAAGCCAATGTAAACATTCAGTGTTTTGTGGCATTTCACAGTGTTAGTTTTAATTGATCTGCACATTTTCTGTGTACAAGGCCAATCTTAGTGATACATAACTTACCTAAACCCTTAATCAATTTGCCTGGGAGCTACCCTTCACTATTCACTTTCACATGATTCCAGCTTTCTCACTATCACAATTTTTAATTGTTTTCTGTATTTTGTTGTGGCAGGAAGTTTTTTGAAGTTTATACAGAAATCTCTCTCCTTTTTATTTTTTTAACATGGAAATATTTTTTACATTGAAAGCCTTTACTTCTCCTACATCTAATGCAGACTTTGACTCTGTTTTATTTGAACATGGTCCTCAAGTGCATAGTCCCTCCTAAAATATGCTGCAAAGTGCCTGAACTATAACTGACACAAAATAGAGCCAAAAGGGCAGAAACCTTGCACTTGGGACATCAACTGCTGTATTTTGAAAAATAGTGAATTGCTCCTTTTTCAAGTGAGGAAAGATGCTCACAACTGAGAATGTTCTCTCCAAACGCATGCAGTTCTTCATAACCCTTCATCTCTCTTGGGAAAATGTTTAAAAAGTCACAGAAAGGATGCCTCATTTGAGTGCACTTTATGCCATTTCACTAACTAACCTCTAGTTAGCTCAGATTCCTGTTATGGTCAGTGGGATTGTTCCTTGAGAAAGGAATATATAAATGAACCCAGCAACAGCAATCCTTCGAGTCCAATTGCATATACTGTGAAGTCTTGGAGAGAGGAAGAGAATAAATTATTAAAAGAGGCCCATTATACTGGTCTTTGATCCTGGAAATATATCCTTCTGGAGCACCATAAGAATAATGGCTTCTAACCTCCTTGATCAGTGAGTGTAAGCTGACATCCATATACATATATACATATAGAGATATAAATATACATTGCAATTTGTGAAGTTATTGAGAAGTTCATGTCCATATTACATTCAGTTTGGGGAATATGGACCCTGGGCAACTTGCTTACTTGTAAGCATTACTATGTAGTTAATGTAATTTTACTGAGAAGACAAGAATATAAAGGCTTCTGTTTATTTTTAGGGTTGGGAGGGGAGCTTGTGTTTGGTGTTGGTTTTTTTTAATTACTGTATAGAAATGTAACCTATGAATGTGCTTGAACTTTTTTGTACATATAATGATAATAATTTTTTAAAAATAAATAAAAAGTACATGATTTAAGATTCACTCCTGTATTTTTACCTGCTATGAGTGAAAAACTTCCAACTTTTTCAAAAAACTTCCAAACTTCCAAACTAGAACAGGGCAGGGAAACCAAGTTATGAAATAAAATGAATCTATTTCTCATTGTTATTGTGGATTTTTTTCAGTTTTTTTCCAGATTTCTTTACAGGATAGATATATATATTAGAAATTGGCATTGTCATAGACCCTTCACACAAATTTTAAAAGTATCAATACTTTAATGAGATGTTGGCTAACTTGAATCCTTCTCCTTACACAATAGGTGCACCAATACATATATTTTTTAAAATTTCTAAGCATTTCTGAAGGAGCCTAGCAGTCAGAGCCTGTCCCTGGAGCAGGGCATTGGAGGAAACTAGGAATGGACAGTCAGGGTCAGAAGTCATGGAATCACAGAATATATCAACTTGGAAAGGACCCACAAGGATTATCAAGTCAAGCTCCTGGCCCTGCACAGGACCATCCCCAAGAGTCACACCATGTACCCAGGAGCATTGTCCAAACACTTCTAGAACTCTGTCAGGCTGTTGCTGTGACCACTGCCCTGGGGAGCCTGTTCCAGTGCCCAAATACCCTCAGGGAAAGAATATTTTCCTGATATCCAACCTAAACCTCCTCTGACACAACTTCAGGCCAATCCCTTGGGTCCTAGTCCTGATCATCAGAGAGAAGAGGTCAGTGCCTGTCCCTCTTCTTCCCCTCACAAGGAAGTTGTAACTCCAGTGAGGTCTCCCTTCAGTCTCCTTTTCTCCAGGCTGAACAGAACAAGTGTCCTCAGCTGCTCCTCATAAAGCTTCCCCTCTACACACTTCACTATGCTTGTAGTGCTCCTTTGGATGTTCTCTAAGAACTTCATGTCTGTCTTATATTGTGGCACCCAGGATGCAAGGTAAGGCCACACCAGCACAGAGAAAAGCAGGACAATCACCTCACTCAACCAGCTCGTGATGCTGTGCTTTCATAAATGTGCCCTAGAGTGACTGTGTTCCATTTTGGGCTCATTGTCTGTTTGGCTATATATATGCTGATACATAAGAGGGCTTGAGATTACCCTGAAGTCAACTTATCACTTTTTGTCATTTTTTCCAGTTCAAATTGTTTAAAATAACATGAGGTCCACATTGATACCCACCGGGGTGTTATTTCTCTAAAGTGATGGTTAGGGTATATGCCACCCAAAGATGAGAGAGATAGCACAAATGTTTGTGTGCGAAATTCAGTGTTGGCAAGTGTGGAGTAATGCACACAGGGAAACCCAGTAACAGCTTTGTGTATAAAATGATATTGCCTGTCAGTGACTACGGTGAATCATAATCCATAATTCCATTCATCAGCTCAGCATCACAGAAATCCATGGTTCACCCATTCCTAGTTTACTCTCAGCACTTCTGGCCTCTGTCACAGATAGGATCAACAAGGACTAGAAAAGATCAAGGTAAGAGCATATGGTATGCTTTAAGAAATTAATTTTAAATCTTAGAAGTTAAATAGTTTAAGACTGTTCATCTCAGAAAGGGACAATATAAGGTAGATAGGAAAGAGGCCTACAAAATCCTCAATGAAGTGCAAAAGCTGATTTGGATGACTTACACTGCCTTTGCCCAATAATTGGTGAAAAACACATTAAGCTAATGAGAGCTAGGCTTAAAACCAGATCAAGTTCATATATCTTCTTATAACACATAGTATAATTTAAAAACACTTTGCCAAGAATATTGTGGATGCACATAGTACACTGATCCAGAGAAACTGGAAAAGAACATGGAAAAGAAATCCTTTGTAGGTTATTAAACAGGCAAACCACTACAGGCCCTGGAAGACCCTGAGGATTAAAATTATCAAAGGCTGGAGGAGTACTAAGAGGAAGTCATAGGATGTGATTGCCCTGTTCTCCCTTCTCTTGAAATGCCAGTGTTTGGTGCAGGACACCATGAGCAAGACAGCCCCTTGGCTCTGCTCTGGTCCATCTCAGACTCCCAGTTAAGCCCTGCCAGAACTACCTTGGAGCCTGGCCTCTTCCACCCTGCCTGCTGGGGTGCTGCCAGGGGGATTCAGCAGGGAATTCAGCCTGCTCCCATCTTGGAAGAGGCTATTCCACAGTCAGGGGAGCCTGGGGCACAAGTTTGATCATCTGCCATCTAGCCCTTTTGACAGGTCACAGAATCAGAGGACAGCTGAGGCTGGAAGAGACCTCTGGAGGTCACCATGTCCAACCCCCCAAACCAAGCAATCTCTGATGACCAGGTAAAGATGAACTTGTGTCTTGCCCTTCAACAAATCTCTCCAGGTGCTTGTGACAGTTTATCCATTTTGCTTCAAAACACATAATTATTAATTAAATTTCTGACTTATTTTCTCACCTTTGGCCTCATTTTTTCCATCACCTATCTCTCTCAAATGCTGCTGCTGTTGGAGCTGACTAGCAGCAGACCTGCTTGTGCATTTGGGGCAGAGCAATTCACTGTTGCTTTTTTTTTTTTTTTAATTTCTCAGGTAGCAGCCTAGTCTACTCTTTAAAGCTCACAGCTGCATTAGGGAAAACTACAATTCTCTGGCATGAATTGTCATAAATACATTGGCAAATACACTCTAGTGCACCTTTTCTGCAAAAAAAAAAAATTAAAAAAAAAAAAAAAACTCTAAAAAAAGGGTAACAAGTTCCTCTAAAAAAGCTAAGTTAAGATGCTATGACCTGGCAAAGCCCATTAAAATAATCAGTTTTACTGGTAATTTTTTTAGATGTATCTAAAGTCACAGTTCTTTTAAGTGCCCCAAATGAAAATTCTAATACAAAATAACTCTTACAAGAATGATTAAGATATAAGCCTTGGTTATTGTTCTTAGTAATTAAATCCACTCTGAAAAAAGAAAAAACCAACCAGGAATCTTTTATAGGAATAAATGTGCTTTCCTCATTTATGCCGCATTTCATAGTCTCAAAAGGAGTTAGAGCAAAATTTCAGTCATACTATTAATTTTGATATATTTGGATTACTCTCTTTCTGGATTAAGTTTTTGCAAGTAAGTGTTTTCTTCTTGAAGGTATAAAGTGTAATTATGGAGTGCATAACAGAATACAGTATAATGCTTAGTTGAAATATCTATTTTAAAGCTTTCTTTTTTATTTGACAAAAAAACCTTAACCCTGCATAACTGAAGTCTGGACTGCCACTGAACTCCTGGTCTTTCATGACTTAGTTGCAAGTCTCCTAGTATTTTTCCTTAAAGTCTAAACATCTGAAATATGTTATCAAATGAGATTCTCAAGCCTCTTTAATTACAAAACATGAAGTTCAGAGCTGCCAGACAGATTACCTTCCTAGCTTTTAGCATAAATAAATACCTCAACTCCCTTCTTGACTGTCTTAGTTCAGGATGATGTCTTACAGTCAGACTTCTGCAGAAATTTTCAGCACAGGGATACTGATGGCTCTCTTTCCCCAGTTTCTGCACCACTGCCCACATGACTTGGCTCTGGCACGCCCCAGTTTGCAGAAAGAAAACTGCCCATTGTCCTACTGAGAGCTTCCCAGGCTAATTGTCCTTTGGAGTTTTTCCTAGTATGTTCCACAATCTTAACTGCTGTTGGAGTATGGTGAAGTACCAGGAAAATGGAGAAGTGTTTTTTTGAGTGCCTTAAATCTGAGGAAATTTAAAAGTTTTTCTCCTCTGCTGTGCATCTGAGCAGCTTTATCAAAGGAGAAAGGACAACAGACTTATATGAAGTATAAACAGATTCAGGCTAGAGATGGGAGAAGGGTTAAAGAAGTAACTTCTGTGGCTGCTGGGCAGAGAAATACTTTAAGTGACTGCAGAGAGACACAGGAAGTCAGTTTCTGCAATAGGCTATCTGCAGTTAGAGAATATCTGTAAATAGTTTTCTTCATAAACAGCCACTTTCATTTTAGAAACATGGCGCCTTTTCAGCAGAAAAGCTGGGAGCAGCAGTAAATCTCCAGATCTCTGCTGTCAGGAAAGGAATGTGATTAACAAACAAATAAACACTATCGAGATACAGAACAAACATCTCACAGAGTGACTCAAACCTCTGTAAATGTGGGCTTGCCATGCACAAAAGGTATAACTTACCTGATCAAGTGTTGCCCTAAGCATCTTATTGCTTGGGCAACACCCATGATAACTGGTGACACTCTCCTTCGTTTCCTAAACAATACCTGCTTTGGTTTTTGATTGCATTCAGACATCCAGATGTCAGCAGATCTCTGTGTAGACACACACTACAAAAGAAATGCTGGTATTCCACAGCTGTGACCATCTTCCTCTTGACAGCTGTTTTTGAATTTTGCCATCCTCATGCTTGTAACAGCAAGTTACAATATTCCTGGGGATCCCAGCAAGCACTTAAATAGGCTGTGGGTCTTTCTTACCTCACAAAACTCACACGTCTTCAGAAAATAAAGGAAAATATATAATTTAATGTATAAACTAAAGTCTCTTCCTGTCATTTACCTCTGAAAAGAGTCTGTCCACCTTCTCAATTAGAAACTCTCTATGGAGTGCAATGGCTTTTTCTTCCTCAGAAAGTTTCAGCATCCCAACATCTCTGACTTGGTTTCTCCCCAGTTCCTTATTGTTGTCAACATACTGATATTTTTTCCTTTCCCTATTTCATCTTGCATTCCATAATATATGCAGAATGTATTGGTATCCCACCTCATTTTGATGAGTAATGCAAATTTCTCTGTGCACTTTCACATAAAGTGTCCATATGTTTGAGCTTTTTTAAATCTCTAAACTAGTATAAAAATAAGTTAAAATACAACATTTAATTTTTCTTTGCTTGATACGTATAATAAAATTGAGATGATAGAAATCTGACAGTGATTATTTCCATATTCAATAAAGGTATTTGTTTCATAGGGTAGAATTATTCCTGTTATTACAGCCATGAAAAATTGCTGAAGGAGCCTTAAGGTCTGTGGCAATCATATCTTAGTACTCCTCAGTGTGCTTATGCTGTTTCTTTACCACTCCAATCTCAATGCATCTCTTTCAAGATATTGTTAGACATATTGCCATTCACATCAGCTCTGATTATCCCTAAAAGTACTCATCTGCATGCACACAGGTGCATCCATTGCTCAACCTGGAGAAGAGGACACTGAGGGGAGACCTCATGGCAGCTCAGAGCTTCCTCTCGAGGGCAAGAGGAGGGGCAGGCACTGACCTCTTCTCTGTGGTCACCAGTGACAGGACCCGAGGGAATGATCTGAAGCTGTTCTGTTATGCAATCCTTAAAACTAAACTAGGAATGTGAGCGTTTGGGGTATGTGGTCTTAAGTTCTTAAAAGTTACAGCATTTTAGAGGTGCTTGAAAGTTAAGGTTCATGATCAAATACGTAGGAAAAAGACGGGACGCACTGCCCTCCGGTGGAGAGTCAGATAATAAATAAGAGCTCCAAGATGCTCTTGACCTTGGAGCCTCAGAAATTATTTTCTGAGGATTACAATTGAGCCAATTAATATTCTCTTCTCTGCATCTTAAGTTTCCCTAATTTCATGCCTTTGTCTCTGCAGCTATCATTATACTGTACAAAAAGAAGGAAGACTTATTTTCCAAACTTGGGCAACTATATATTTGTATCTTACATCACATATGTGTACATATATTTTTTAATAAACACACACATATAGATAACATGTGCATGCTGCATATATTATATATATATATTATGCTTATGCACATTTTCCCCAAAATATTTTATGTACTTGTTTATACATTTTTCAAATTTAAGTAACATAGAACCAGTGATTTTTATAGTCTGATACACAGCTTCTTTTTGTCTAGAGACTATGTAAGTGTTAATTGAAGTGAGACTGGGGCAATGCTGAGATTAGAGGTGGAACCTACACGTGCAGCAAAAACCAGACATATGGCTTCAAGAGAGGCTCATGGATTCAATATAATTCACTGTCTGTCAAACTCACAGCTATCTAGGGATGCTGTCAGCAAACACTTATCCTCCTCTCCCAGAGACTACAGGGTTATTAGACTCTGTCCAGTCTTCCCTTCTGAGGCTACTTGTTGGCCTCAAGCTCACAGCATGGAGAAAGAAAGCTGCAGACCAGAAGTTGCTCTCAGCAGCAGCTGAGAGCAACTATGGCAACAGCTGGGAAAGTCAGCACTGGCACTGTGTGTAATTATAATGCTGTTTCTGTGCCGTGGAAATTGGGATGTGCTTGCAGCACTCCACTTTATACTGAAGGAGGATATAGCACTTATTTGATATCAGGTAGAAACCAGAAGGAAGGAAGCATTCTTTTCTTTCTTCTATCTTGTGTTGCTGCTGTGGACCTGGCAGCTCATCCTCTTGGCCGGCACAGGCACAAAATCTGTAATTCTGTGCTCCCCTTACTAGGACTTAATTGTCTTCACATTGAAATTTTTTTCAAGGCTCTAGGTTTCTCCAATTTACAATACCTTTTCTGTGGCAGAGGCCAAAAGCAAAGTAGTTAGTTTGAATTCCTAACATCCTTTCTTCAATTATTCTTGGAATGGCATTTTTTGCAATATTTAAATGTGCTGGCCAAGGATGACTCTTTGGGGCTTGGATAATGATTTCTGTATTGTTAAAAGTTGCTTTGTGAATGGCCATGTCCTCCCTCTGAGCATTGCTGCATCCATGTTTGATGTAGCTGCTTTCCTTGTCCCAGGAGATGGGCATGGAGCTGCCTGACAAATCGGTTGGTATTTTTCTGGTACTAGTTGTACTTCACTCCCTCAGCAGTTGTGAAGTTTGTTCCCAAGGTATGATGTCTTTCAATAACTATGCTGTGAAGACAAAGATATTCAAATTAAGTATGTGTAAAAACATTTACGGGGACATTACGTATCCTACAGCCTTTATCCTATCCTAGTGTGTTTAAATCACATTTCATCTGGCTTCCTGTCGTCTCCACAAAATGCCTCCATACAATTGTAGTACTACTCTACTTCAAATAGAAAGGAAATTCTGGGAAGTGGCCACCAAGAGACATTGAGATATTACAGGCCCTCCAAGCTGGACAGAAGAGGAGGAAGGAGCATTTGGACCTGAGCTGACAAATTTATAGGGATTCTTAAAAATGGCCTATGAGAACACAGAGCTAAGTAATAAGACTGTGAAAGAAATCTAGGGCATCTGCTCTGAAAGCACTCCCTGAGTCTGGAAAAAATCTAGAGTACCCCCTCATAAACTACAAATCTAGTTGAACATGTAAAGCAATCTTAAAATATCAAGGAGATGGAGTGCTATATGAAGCAGGTAACTCTGCTCAGAAGGCTGCTAGCTAAATACAAACTGTATATAAAAAGACAAAAATAAAATACAGGATGGGGAATGTTAAATAACACCATGATTTTAAACAGAGTTACTGATGATTAGCTGATGAAATAGAATCCATCTGCAAACAACTAAAGATTTTTTCCCCTACAGTAATAGAAAAAAGATGTTTGAAAGATCACAAGTTAGGCAGACACATTAAACTATGGGCAAGGATTTTGGTGGCAGAAAAAGGTTCCTTGAAAGACATAAGTGTGAGCTCTTTGAATTGATGAGGGTATCCTAGAAAAGTCACACTGCTCTGTGAAAGGTGAAGTGTTTATTCCCTTCATAGCAACTTTATAGCTAAGCCCCTAGGGTTCACTAATTTCCTCAAAATGGAAATGTATTGTTCTGCCAACAAGATGATCCTGTACTTGCACAGGTGGCTCAGACAAATAATACATCTGAGTTGAAATACATACACATCACAATACACACAAAAGTAGGCAAAAGAACTTAATGATAACAGTTTTCTTTACATGCTTGAAGGTGTTACTGTCATGGCCACTGAGTAAATGCATAGACTGAAAAGCAGAGAAATCCAGAAGAAAAATATTGAGGTCTCTGCAGTTCAAAGCTTTAACTGCTGTTTTGCTTCTGCTCAAAATACCTTGATATTTGAAAAAGTCAATAGTTTCATAACCAACCTTGGACAAGCTAATCTTTGACTAGCACAGTCAGCCACGACACAAACTTTTCTGATAACTGCTGGTGTCATTGCTCTTCCCCTCGGTCAGCTCGCTGCAGCCTCACACTTGCTGTGCGCGGCTTGCAAGGCTGCCATGGAGCAGTTCACAGCTCTCCACCAAACCTCTCCCAGCTGTGGCAGCTTATGTGATGTGGTTTAGCTTTTCTCACAGGGTTCTTTAGCTTGACATTTGGACCAGCAGAAATAACATGTAAAGATGGTAAAAGAAAATATGTTTTTCAACAGGTTTGTGGTTTTGTCTTTGAAATAAACAAAATCACTATTTCCCATGTAAGTTTAACAGAATAACATATTTAGTAATTACTGCTCCTTAAAAATAATAATCCAAGAGCCACATCTCATTTTCTTCAAGTAAAAACACTTTTGGTGGTCTCTGGTTTTGAGCATTGTCTTAACTTTCATGGAAAATATATAGAAATTCCAAATATTTTCAATTTATTTGTTTAAGTTTCAGAAAGTCTGTTATGCAAAGTAAAATTCAGTTAAGGGAAACAAATCAGGCTTGATTTACTCTTCAGTTAATGGGATGCTAAACCCAAGAAAGGGGAGTTATGTTGGGTGCATCTCTAAAGGCTCTACAGGTGTCTAGAGACAGATCTGTCTGTGTTCCTCTCTCTCAAAAGAAGCTGTCAGGAACAGATGTTCTTTCATCTCAAGTCTTTCCTTTATTCATACACACAGATTGGGATGGAGTCACAGCTTCATTGCTCTGTTGCTGTGATAGCCAAACTATATTGGAAGACTGAATAAAATGAGAAAAAGAAGAAAATTTGGCCTGTTGGTTTGATATATAAACATTTGCATTATCATCTTAGTCCCCTGGAGTGTCTGATTTTAGTTTATTATGCTTGCTTATATTCAACACAAAGCAAGGCATAGTATGAAAGATGCCACTGGATAAGAAATGTGTCCCAGATTCTAGGGACACCCACACAATTGCAATTTCCCTTTCTTTGGTTAGTAGTGCAGTCCCATTGAAGATGTACATATATTACGATTTACATTTATGTTAAACTTGCAGGATTGTAATATTTTTTTCCCAGAGGAATAACTCCACATCTTTTCTGGTATATGCCATAAAACATAAGCTTCTGTTACTTGATGAGATCCTTGTCCTTTTATTCCATCAAAAATTACATTGGTATCATAAGAAAGATACTGTGGCTTTCATTTCTGCAATATCTTTCAGACCTGTCATTTGCAAGGAGCAGTGTCACACTTCACAGCCCTGAAAAAGGAACAGTGAATTTGTTCTGACAAACTCTAGGACAAGCACAGACTATTCGTTATTCACACAGGCCTTGTCTTCCTCGCTGACTCTCCAGATATCCTAGAACTATATTCAGTATTATGGATATGCAGAGTACAGCTGTCTACATTCCCAGTTGTACTTAATCTAAGGTTTTTATTTCTGTTTTCAATTCAGCATAGTTTCCCTAGGTTCTTTGTATTTTGTAATTGCTTGAGAAAAAATGTCTTTAAATTTTCAATTCTGCTCTCAAGTCACCATCACCACTAAAAAAAATCTTTTTAAAAATTTGAGTTCAAACCTTAAATCCTGGTACCTAGGATGATGATAACCTGTCAGGTTATGGTGACAAATGGCTGATCTCCATGAACCATGACAGGAGCAGGAGGCCCAAGCCTGAGCATGAAGGAGCAGGAGGCCCTAGCAGCCCCACAAGGCCAACAGCGTCCCCTGTCCCAGCCCTCCAGGTGCCACAGGAGCCCTGTCCAAGTTGTGCTACTGGGGGATCCACATATACGATAGGAAGGTAGGGGAATGTGTGTGCATACAAAAAGGTTTTTCATCCTGATGAGCCAGAGGGGAACAAAGAGATTCCTGGTGGTGTTTGTGCCTGTGTGAGCTCTTAGTGTCCCTGTCCTGTGTGGTTTTCCTTGTCTCCAAGTACACATGCCATACAGTGTGTGCATGTCTGCCTGCTGGCAATGGAATGCCCTGCTGCTGGGGGGCACCTGGGGCACAGGGCTGTGGCAGGCTCACCTCCACTGGGCTGTCAGATTTGGCAACCCCTAACATAAACCATGGAACCACATGGGAAAGGCTGGAAGGGATCATCTGGTCAAACTTCCTTGCTCAAGCAGGGCACATCCTAGAGCACATTGCACTGGATTGTGTCCAGATGGTTCTTGAATATCTCCAGTGTGGGAGACACCACAGTCTCTCTGGGCAGCCCGTCTCAGCGCATGGTGAACCACACATTAAACTTCTTCCTCAGACTTGGGTGAAAATTCCTGAGCATCAGTTTCTGCCTATTGCCTCTTGTCTATTGCTTGGCACCACCAAGAGCCTGGCTCCACCAATGAGACACATAGTTCATGAGATAGATGTCAAAAGATCTGAATATGCAATGCAAATTGCTGCTTTAATGACTGGACATATTTTTAATGCTGGAGGATGCATTTCACTTTCTTCCAAGCCAACTGAGAAAGCATGAAGCATCATACTATTTGAAAGTAATCCAAGGTTTTATGTTCTTTTTCTACTACTTTTCTGACTTTTTCACTTAAAAGGCCAAATAGGGGATATTTAAAGTTTGATGAAAATGCAACAGGTGATGATGAAAATAGAGTCACAGCATCATAGAATGGTACAGGTTGGAAGGGACCTCAAAGATTCTTCCGAATGCCTAACCCAAATTTCCCCTCTTTTAGTTTGTACCCATTACTTCTCATCCTATCACTACATGCCCTTGTAAAAAGTCCCTCTTGGACTTCCCTGTTTTTGCCCTCCAGGTGCTAAAAGGTTGTTATGAGGTCTTCATGAAACCTTCTCTTCTCCAGGCAGAAGAGCCCCAGCTTTCCCAGCCCTCCTCACAGCAGAGGTGCTCCAGCTCTGATCAATTTCATGGCCTTCTCTGGACTTGCTCCAACAATTTCATGTCCTTCTTATGTTAGGGCTCCTTCTGAGCTAAGAAAAAGTGATAACACCTCTTTTCCAAATACTTCATGCCAGCCTTAGTGGAGCAGAAGAGATGGGATGTTAAAGATGACGTGTGTCCTGTACTCAGCACTGCTGAGGCCACCTCTTGAGTACTGTCTCCAGTTCTGTGCCCCTCCATTCAGGAAGGACATTGAGGTGTTGGAGTGGATCCAGATAAGGGCAATGGAGCTGGTGAAGGGTCTGGAGTATAGATCCTTAAGAGGAGCAGCTGAGGGAGCTGGGCTTGTTCAGCCTGGGAAAAAAAAGAGGCTCTGGGGGGACTTTATCACTCTCTAGAACCACCAGGAGGTGTAGCCAGGCAGGGGTCGGCCTGTTCTCCCAGGCAACCAGCGACAAGGACAAGAGGAAATGGCCTCAAGCTGCACCAGGGAAGGTTTAGGTTGGACATGAGGAAGAATTTCTTCGCAGATGGGGTGATTGGATATTGGAATGGAATGCCCAGGGAGGAGGTGGAGTCACCATCCCTCGAGGTATTTAACGAAAAGCTGGACGTAGCACTCAGTGCCCTGGTCTGTTGACATGGTGGTGTTCAGTCATAAGTTGGACTCGATCTCAGAGGTCTTTTCCAATCTGACTGATTCTGTGTTTCAAGGCTGCCGTCAGCTGCTGCGCCGGGCACGACCGGGAGAGCTGCAGCCCTGCCCCTCACAGCGGGGCGGCCGCCGAGCCACTTT
>WBNO01000454.1:633457-661548 GCA_013400575.1 Peucedramus taeniatus
CGGCCGCCAGCGCCCGCCCGGGCCTGCGGGCCCGACGCCTCCCTGCCCGCCCGCTCCGTGAGACCGGTGGGAGGAGAGCGGCGAAGTAAAGGAGATGTGTCCTTTCTGTAATGCACTAGTGCAGAGCAAAGGAGGTCGTAAGCTGTCATTCAGACCGTTCAGCCCCTGCGGAGGAACGTGTCTGCCTCGCTGGGCGGGCTGCGGGAGGCTTTTGAATAGCGCTTGGGTATTACCTATCCAAACTGGGTTGCTTAGTGTTACCATTTTTAATAATTCAGCTGATAAAATGAACTTAAGGCGAAGAAACTTCAAAATACAGATGTGTGGAGAAGCACCGAGGTTCAGTCATGCACTACGTTATTAGAAACAAAGCATACCTGCTGGGTGTAGTAAATGTACAACTGTAACCTAGAGGCAAAGAGTTGGAAGAATAGTTGGGCATTGTTTGACAAAACCAATCAGAAACTGTCTGGTTTTGTTTTCTATTTATCATGTGTATAAGGACACATAAAGTGCAGCAAAGCTCCTGTTAGAATGTGCACTGCTGTTGCATGAGTACAGTGCTATGGATTCAATAAAGGAAATCAGCAGTATAATCCTCTGTTTATGAAGTGTGTAATCTTATACTGTTAGTTTTTATATGAAAAGAATAATGAAATTACTAATGTGATTAAGTTCTAATAAATAAGGGCAAAATCAAATGTACACACCAATTTCAAAGTTCTGTGTGTTTTGTTTTGGATTGCTTGTAAATTATATGTATGCACTAAACACTGATAGAAGCACTGTTTGTTTGGGTTTTTTTGTGGGGGTGTGTGTTAAAGTGTAAAAAACAGATGTCAAATTTGCTATTTGCTGAATATGCCTTGGGAGCAATGTTTAATAATGAGGTCAGATTGACTGCATCACTTTCCTGTGTTACAGGGCCTGCGGTTTGAGGTGGTTCCATCCTGGTTTAAGGAGACACTAGAAAAGTCATCTTTTACAGCCCCTTATGAGTATGCTGTGGAAACAGCAAAACAGAAAGCTCTTGAAGTAGCAAACAGAATGCATGTAGTAAGTTGCTAACTATTGCAGCAATGAGCTTTTTGTCTTTAGGTGGTGTATGTTACTGTGACTTAATTTGCTTGCACTGCTTAAGTGATCCCTGAGTCCTTTTCCTCCACTGAAGGCTAATGGATGGCTTTCTGTCATTTGTGAAAGATGGTGTCTGAAATTGCCTAATCAAAAGTCTCATGCTTGCAATTCAGGCTTACCACAAACTGAAGCAGCCTGCATCTTTTGTCAGCATGATACCTACTCTTTTGTGGGATATATATTCCATAGTTTCTTTGAACAGTCAGGTGTATGGCTGACCTCATTCCACATATTTGTTGATTGTGGAGATAGACTGTACAGGAAAATACTGATGTGATTACAGTGCTTTGCTTTAGCTTTCACTGAAGGAGTGACAAGAAGGGCTCAGAAATTGTGAGTATAGAGGTACTGGAGGAAAGCAGAAAAAAATTACTCTTTCTTTGCCCAGAATGTTTTAAAATATAAATCTATGTAGTTTTAAGAAGGGAGAAGTTGATGTTATTTCAGATTCTGTTAGACTTTTTTTGTATCCTAAATTTTATCCAAACCAGTGATGCAACTTACACTATCAGTGGTGTTTGACTTACGCCCTTGGCTGTGATCACTGTTTGAAAACATAAGGCTCTTTGCTACCAGAACCTAGTTAAAACTTGAGCAGATTAAATCTCACAAAATAGATCATAATATTTTCTTAATAATATAGCTCTGAAAGAGACTGGTGTTTGCTGATGCTATTCTAGCAGCAGAAAAGGAATGTTGAACACTTTAAATAACCAGTGTTGCCACGTCACCATTTTTCAAAGCAAATATTGCATGGTCTCCAGTGTAAATCGTTACCCAGGAGCCTGTCAACTACTTTCCAGACAATGGTACAACATAGGAGAGTGGATTTTAAACCCAGCCTCACTAAATCACTTACTTTGGGCTTTCATTGCAAAACACTCTGCTGGTGATAATGCTAGTTCAGTGGATTTCAAAATGCTTCTTCATATAGGAGTTAGTAGAACTAATTCTAGATATTGTTAAACCATTAAGATCACATCAAGTCTTTGTCTAGAAGAATTGCCTCCCTATAAATGTTTTTATATTATAAAAATACAATAAAATATTATAATGATCAAATATTATAATGATCACACATACAGACAGGTTTCATGTCATGTTGTGATAAGTAACAGCAATATGCCTTATAATATGCAGGGGTAAATCAAAACTTAGCTATAAGGACAGGTACTGTTTAAAGTCAAGAAAGGTTTACAAGGAATTTTTATTATCACTACCTCTTATATTTAAAAAATAGATTGTGTTCCCTTTTAAGAGGAAAACACGAAGTGTAGCTAAAAAACGGGGTTTATTTTTCAGTAAAATTTTGCTTGGAGAAATGATCCTAGAGGGGGGCTGTATTCTCTGGCTTCCAAACACTCGGTACTTCCGTTAAAGGAATTGTTTGCCACCTTGAAGACCAGATTAACTTTTGAGAATGCACTTTTGTTCCTGGATGCATTTATTCATCTGTAACATATTTGGGCAAATTTGTGGCTTGAGAATGGTGTGCTCAAGCCTCACTTTTATGGTGATACAAATGTTTACTACTTTGTGAATAGTGCAAAAGGAGAAAACAGTGTCTTGTTTTCAGGTCAGTGTAAAGCCCTACTTCTAAACAGTAAACTGCTATTTTATTACCTTAAGTTTTAAAATATTTTGTTCTCTTTGAATCTTCTGACAAATGCCTTCTTTCTTATGCTTTTGCAGAAGCATATGAGAACACCTGATGTTGTCATAGGAGCAGACACTATTGTGGTAAGAAGTCTTCAGTGATTTAGCATTTTTTTAATTTATGATAAGTGTAGAAAATACTTATTAAATAATTTATGATAAGTGTAGAAAATACTGTATCTTTAGGTTTAAGCTTGAAAGCTGCTTTCACTGTGAAGTTATACCTGCATTATGATACATCTTTTTGGGGTTTGTTGATGCGGCTTTTAGGGTTTTTTCCCAACAAGATAATTTTTGAAGTCTTGAGAGCTAGAAGCCTTGCTACTGGTTTTGGGGGCACTAATAGTGCCATAAATATTGCCTTGGATCTTCTATTATGTAATGGAAATTCTGTTCTCAGGTGACTTGTCTGTCAATAAGTCCAGATCATGTGAACTTGTTCTGTGTTGTGCCTTGTAGGTGGAGGTCACTTTGTACCTGACATCTTCACAGAGACAGTGAACTGTTAAGGACAGAAAAAGTTGAATTATCCTTTTGTTTGAGAGGTGCAGCCATTGGAGGGCAGAGTGTGCTTGACACTAAATTACCTGTTCTACCAAAGTATCTGTGCTTCTTGCTCTACTCTATAGACTCAAGTTTGAAGCCCTGGCTGAAATCATGATATGAACATGATTTCTGACCTCAGTTTTTGAAAAATGAGAAAAAGCAGCACACTCAGTCTGTTTTTCTGTTTTAGTCTGTGGATGAGCAGATCCTGGAGAAACCAGTTGATAAGCAAGATGCCTACAGGATGCTATCAAGGTCTGTAGTTGTAAGTAAGATAGGAAATTTGAAGATGCAATTTCTCCATCGCTTAGATTCTCAAAAGGGTTCTGCAGAAGGGATAAATGCAAATTTTTTGGGTTTTTTGTTTGTTGTAAGTTTAGTAGGTCAGTCTCGTAATTAGGGATATGAAAAGCACTTAAATATTTAGCTTTTCAGAACTCCAAGAAAAAAGGCAGACAAGATGATGCATCTTTGCATATGTCCAAGGTGTCAAATGAAAATTTTTATACATTGTTTCTTCTTACAATTTGTTGTGGAATCTTGTAGGGGACAAAGCATGTGAGATGCTTCTGATCTCATCCAAAAATATCTTGGCTAATCTTTACGAGATTATTCCTTAAGTAGTCTCTTCAAAGATTCACAAGCCCTTGCTATAAAGTCCTCAGAACTAATTGGCCACAGCGTGGCACTCTGGAGCCTCTACAAGAGAGAGCCCTGGCTGAAATCATGATATGAACATGGTAAGGGAATCTGGGCTCTTCCTCTGCTCTCTGGCTTGCCATGGGATCTCTGGGGGCCAGTCTGGATGAAATGGGAACATATGCTCTAGTTCCCTATTCCATGTTTGGTCTGAGTTGCATCACCTGGCTATTTATTGCCAGCTTTCAGTGAAGATGGCCGTAACAGTAGTATTTATGCCAACTGGCCTTTTCTAATGCATTTGGAATTGTTATTTCCTGATGTTCACTGGATGAGCTGATACCATGGACTACTCTTACACAAGTGGCATTTTGGAGACTTGAAATGACTGCAGCTTTTGGTAGTGTGTTTTTTTTTGGTGTTTTTGTTTTGTTTTGTTTTTGTTTTGTTTTTTTTTTTGTTTTTTTTTTTTTGTGTGTGTGTGTGTTTTTCCCAATATCTTTTCAGTGATACTGAAATAGCATTTACTTGTTTAGGATTCATGTCAGATCCATTGAGTGATACATTAATGTAATGGTCTGCTTCTCAGACTATAGCAATGTAATCATGTAGAACATTTCATAAGACTGTTGCTTAATGGACATTTTTTGCCTGACAGGTTAAATGGGAAAGAGCACAGTGTTTTCACAGGGGTGGCTATTATACACTGCCACAGAAAAGGTACGTGCCATTTTATTACGACTCAGTATTTGTTTTAAAAATTACTCTCAGGATAGCTTGTACAAGTAAAGAAACAGGGTGGAAATGTTTCATATACAGTCTGAATTGGTTTTCTACTCAAGAACTGCCTTATCAAAATATAAATTAAAGACTCCCCACAAAAGTCAACCTTCTTCCTGTATTAGTTTTCACACAGAAAGTGACAAGACACAATGGAGTTCAGAAATGCTGTCCCTGAAAGCTATGAGACTTATTGAAAGGCCAGTGTAAGTGACAGAACATTCTAAATTAAATTGAAGTAAGGTACTACAGACTGTGAGACTGAGCTGAATGTGGTCCATATCAACTTCATTCTGTGTTGTGCTTATACCAGTTGAGGCTTAATGTCTCAGACTGTTGAGAAGCTGTAAGGAGCAATACACCAATGTTATCTCATAATTTACAGAGAAAGCGAGTCGTTTTTATGGAAACTACTATTAATATAATTTGAGGAGTGCTTGAAGGGCATTGTCTGATAATTGTGCCAATAGTCTTTTAGAGCTTTTGCAGACATCTTGCTGGACATAGTCTTTCTGTATACAAATTAACAGTTTTTAATCTTTTCTGGAATGGTTGCTCTTAACTCTTGTAAAATAGAATGAAAGTTAGTAATGCAGTACTGCTAATATGCTAGTACAGTAGAAGGAGAGCTCCTGCAAAAGAAATAAAACATGTTACCAAGGGGTTCCTGAGAGCAACCCAGCAATGTAAATAACACCTTTAACTGTTTACTCTAGGAAGAAAGTTAAGTGCACTCAACTGTAGTAGTGATGCTATAACAGCATATCTCATTTGAAGTTTACAAATTTGAACTGGACCACATTAGATGAATAAAAATATACCTTTAGTCTGCAGATTCCCCAAGAGATGCAATCGATAGAACAGTTCTGTAGAATTATTATAAACTGTATTTACAGTTTATAATTACAATGTGTTTTTTAACTTGTTTAAGATGAAGGTTTTATTTTGAGCTGACTAGCATTTGTTATCAATACTGAAAGACATGGTCATCTGTCTTCATATGCACCGATTTTCTTATTTTGTTTGGGCTTCACACTATCACCATTAGAAATTGGTTGGCATTCTTCCTTTGGTCTGTACTATAGATATTTCTTATTCCTCCTCCAGCATTTCCACTGCTACCAAAACTGTGGTAACAGGAGATGCTGGCCTTGTTGTTTATAGAAAAGAGTAGAGAGAGCTAATAATCTTCAATGTGCACACTCATTTGTGCAAGGCTGTTACCTTTTGAACATGTTTTGGAAAAGCCTCTGTCTGCAGTGACAGCAGGGTCAGAGTGTGACCTGTGCAACAGGGTCCATACCCAGGTATGCAGTACTTTATTGCACCTTCCCTCATCCACTTCCAGCTACAGAAGTCTGAAATAATCTTGTCATCTCTTGAGAGATGATAGGAAGATGACGGGAATGGTTCTTGATGGGACTGCTGGATACCCAAGTCTGAAGTGCAGGTGCAGCTGCCTGTACCCACTTTTATGACAGCTACGTGTTGAACTCTGATATGTTGTTAAGAGTTCTTTGACAACACTGATAAAGTTGGAAGGATGGCTGTAGCCTTCTTTGTACACAGTGCTGGATGTGTGTGCCAGCATCTATAAATAGCTTTGTGTAAGCATTGTTAATTTAAGAGTATATCCCACACAGGAAGAGCAGTCTGTTATCCCTGAGACTGGACTGCAGAGGTTGAAAATGCAAACTCTTACTGTTTTGGGAAAGTTGAGTCCACTGTCCCTAAAGAATATTATTAGTCATTTCATACATCTGTGCAATATATCTAATTTTTCCCGAGCAAAATTGTCAAATGATTAAGAAATACAACCTAGATGTTATGCTCTCCAAACTATAATTCCTGTTTCTAATAAGGCCTTTTTCTTTCTGTAGACAATCAGCTAGAGATGGAAATCACCGATTTCTATGAAGAGACTAAAGTAAAATTTTCTGAGCTGTCTGAAGAGCTCTTATGGGAATACATTCACAGTGGGGAGCCAATGTAAGTAAGACCCTGATGCCACCACACAACATTTGAGAATAGGCCTTAGATTACATTGTTAAGCCAGTGTAAAACATTGTCCTGTGTTCTGTGAAATTATGCTCTGTGTGTATGATAAATGATAGCATGGGTGTGATGCAGGGTCACTGTTCTTTTGTTCTTGTGCAAAGCTGTCATTACTCCAGTGAACGTGAGCTACCTTTTTAGAACCCTAATAAATTTGAAAAGTGAAGAGTTGAAATACTCTGGATTAGAGCAAGCACTTGTGCAATATATAATTATCTTTCTGTTAGCAGAGGCATTCAGGGATCTTCCATCCCAAGACAATGGAATGTTCATTGCAAGCAGGTGAAAAGAGTTAGTGTTGGATAATCAGGGCATCATGGAACTGTATTGGGAGAAAGTTAGAACTTGGTGTATTTAATTTATCAAAATCACTGCTCTGATGCAAGGAACACCAGCTTAATTTTTATCTATCATTGTGGAAAGTGAAAACACAGTTTATGTGTGTTGGTGTGCCAAAATTGTCCTTCAGTTTATGCATTTCTGGTACACTGGTAATATAGTTACTGATCTATATAGGCAACATTTACCAAGACAGTACAACAGACAACAGTGATTCCATGGTAGAAATAGGATGAGAACAGAATGCCTGATTACTACTCCTAAAACAAAGTTCACTAGATGGCTTAAAAAAAAAAAAAAAAGTACTTATTTGGAGATAACAAGGGAAAGGAATTTGTCTTTCCTTTGTGTTAGCTGAAGCCACCTGAAAGCATAGTTAGCACTATGGACTGCATATCAGGTGATATGATGGGGTGATTTGTCCCTGTAGCTTCAGTTCTGACCTTGTAAGAAATTGTGGTGGATTTTAAACTCACTTGTGCTATAAAACAATAAAGCCACATTTTACTGGGGAAAAGAAACCAGTGTAGACTTTGGATATGCTTCAATGCTTATGGGTAAAATGAGGCATACTTTGTGAACATGAAAGGTTCATAGCTTATTGAATAGACTCATCTTAAATTGGATTATGTGGAGAGAATGTTTTGGCAAGACTACAGCTTGTTAAAAAATTCCTACATAGGTTTTTGGAAGGTGATGTTTACTATGCTAATTACTATGATGTTTAGATTTAGAGAGCCATAAAGTTGCAGTTTGAAGGAGAAGTGACCATAGAATTTTAGGAAGAATGTGAGGTTGAAAATGATTTTGGAATATTCTGAATATTTTCCTCTGGAAGCAACTACCTTTAGCAGTACTTTGCTGCACCAAAACGGCTCGTGAGCTGTGCTAGATTGTTCTGTTCATTCTGCTAAAAAGGGTGTGTGACATCAAGGGTTTCTCAGGAACCAAAGGTTCAGAGAATGTATTTCATTACTCTCTGAGGCAGCAGCCAATTATCTTTGTTTATATTTGTTCCTATTATGTTTATATAATAGGAAGCATTTGTTCTGACTTTGCAAAGGAGCTACTAAACACAGTGTCCTATAAATTTTGCAAAACAGTAAAGAGAGGTATCTCACAGCACTTTCTTTTTTGTTATTTTTGTTCCCTCCTCAATGTCCACTCATACAGGTTACACAATTCTATGCATACAGGTTTTTCTAAACAAAAAGTGACCATTCCTTATTTTTTCAAAAAATTTACATGGCAAAATAATTTTCTGAAATAATACAAAACTTAATAATCACATGAAAAAATAAAAGAAAATTACTAGTTCTGTTGAGGATTAAACTGAGTTCTTTTTCTAGCAAGAAGAAAATTGGTATATAGTATTTAAGTCAATCACTGGTGACAGAGTAATAGTAGAAATACATAGCTGACATAAAGTATGGGTAAGGAAGGAGCAGAAATTGCTGTCTCAAGGTAGCCTGTGATGAGGCTATAAAAACCCTCAAATTTTGGCTTCAGAAGGGTGTTTTGCTTTTTGTTTTATTCCTGTTTCTCTTTCTGACCAAGGATTTTCTGCTTGCAGGCACTGTCTCTTTCCTTTTTTCTGTGTATCTGTAGAAAGAAGGCTGTACCACAGTAATCCTAGCTGTTTTGGGCTTGTATAAAGAGTAGACTTTGACCCAGCTTTTTATTTTGTAATCTTTCCCTTATGAACAACTTTATCTGTCTGTTTACAACTGCTAGTCTGAAAATCCTATGTGATTTTGGTAGCTCTCCTCTGATGGCAGTGAAACCAAAGGAATCTACTGCAGTCTGGGAAGGAGGTGATGACAGAGCCTTCAGCTCTACAGTTTCACACTTTACTGTGAAGGAATAAAATGTAGAATATAAGTGTTCAATTCAGGATCAAATCCCAGAACATGAAGTGTTATAGAAAAGTAAATATGTAGCCAGTTCTGGTAATTTTCTTGCTGGAAATATGACACCAGTGCTTTTGATGGCTATAATGTTTTTTGCCTACCTGTAAGCATATACCAGAATAACTATGGCTTCATTGAAAAATGAGAAGACATTCTAGTCATTATAATATTCCTAATTTAGTTGATGTAAATCATAAGAATGTTATAAAAGAAGAAATAATTTAAAATGGCAAAGTTATAAGTCAGTACTTAAAATGCAAGATTAAAGGAAAGTTCTTATTCCACAATTTATTGCAATTCAGAAAATCCAACTTGATGGTATCCTGATTCCACTGTTTGTTTTAGCATGCTATTAGAAAGGGAATCCAGAGGTAAGTACTAAAAATAAAGAGCTCTTTCTGATCAAATCTAAGATGAAAAAATTAGCAATATTTTTTTTGTGTAGTAACCTTCTTTCTCAAGCAGTCTGCATAATTCCAAGCTACCTTAAGTTAATAGATCCAAGACTGACTGACCTTTGGTTTCTAAGCTTGCTGACGCAGGCTTTCAGATTCTGCTGTTATATAGGAAACACTTTTAACTGCCTTGTTCCTTGTATGAGAACAGTAAAATTGTTGGGTCTACTGCAGCTTATCTGACTTGTGTATATTTCCATTCCAATCTGTGGAATTTGCATAATTATGCCTAAAGACAAATTAGATTTCCAACATTAGTTTCTGTGCATGTACTTTCCTGTGCCAAATTACCGGTATTACCATGACATCTAAGAGCACAGTGTTGGGAACCACAACTCTGTTCTATCTCAGATGGTTGCACAAGAGATGGATGGATAGGGCTAAGTAGAGTAGTGGATCTTGTTTGAATAGGTTGCTCTTTTCCTAGAAAGTCCAGTCTTCCCAATCCTGATTTTAGGTATTTCTGTGACTGAGATCTGCAAGATACATTCTACAATCATTTGAGTTCTAAAAGGTCATCTTTGCTGAGCTCTTTTGGGACCTAACATTCCTAAAGGCTTTCCAGCCTCTTGTGGAATTGGGTGAGGGTCAGTTTGCATCTGGTGACCCAGTGGCAGTGTTGGTCTTGGTGACACTGTTATCTTTTTGGTAGCCACAACTTGGTAACCTATGACAATACACTCTGACTGCAATCACCTGTTGCTTAGGTGACTGTTGCACTTGTGCTATCTGAAGCATCAAGACCTTTGACTCCTCAACCTTAGCAGAAGTACTGATCCTTATATTTATCTTGTGATTTAAAAATTGAAGTGTTGAGCCTACCTAGTAGATTTAATCTGCCTGTAACTTAGGTAGACTACTCTTTATTCCAGCCTCTGCAGTACAGGTGGCATATTAGTGTTCTGTGATACTTTTACTTTTAACCTTAGTTAGATCTATGTTATAGATTTCTCTTTTTGCTTTCTCTTCCCCAGGGACAAGGCTGGTGGATATGGTATCCAGGCCCTTGGTGGAATGTTAGTTGAGTATGTCCATGGAGACTTCTTGAATGTGGTGGGATTTCCTCTGAATCACTTCTGCAAAAAGCTAGCAGAATTGTACTATCCGCCCTCTAAAAATAATGTACAACATAAAAAGTATGACTCTATCCCTTCTGTGGACACTTTTGAGAACCTAAGTGATGGAGAAAGTGAATCTTCAAATTTCACAGAGCACAAAGTTGCTACTAAGTTGGACTGCAGTGGGATGCATTCCTCTGGAGCTGCCTACACTTCTGAAAACACTTCTGCTGTCAGAACTGGTTTTACAGTACGTTTGGAAAATCAGAATGGAGTGTCACAGAGTGCATCAAAACTTCCAGCCAAAATTCTAGAGCTGATGGATGGTTTTAGAGCTTCAAAGGTACGGGAAAAATTAAACTACTCCTTATATTGTTGTCTGATACATTTGTTTCACTGGACTTCAGTATGTACCAGGTATTGTGAAATACTTCAGCTGGGGAAGGAATGTATTAATAATTAGTAAAAAAGGACCACTGATGTTCTGGAGAATCTTAAGATAGCTGAAACTTCTGGTGCAGTGCAAACATTGCTAGGTTTGTCTTTTTGTATTTGTTTTTATGTGTTCTATGAAATTTCAGTTACTTGATCATTTTACCTCTTGAGTTGAGAGGGAAAAGAAGTTGCAGTTTTTTGTTTTTTGGTTGTTTTTTTTTTTACTGATCAGAAGAGCACAACCAAGCTGGAATTATATACTCTTCAAAGAAAGCATTTAATGTGGTAAACTCACCTGACTTAAAACTGTGACAAGAATTGTATACATTTCCTTTGTAATTTTCAATGCTTTTCATTAGAATTCTGTGGAAGATCTTAATTTTTTATTGCCTCTTCAGAATATTATTTTTTCATAACCTGTTTCATGTTCTGGATGTGTTTAACTGATAATATCCGTGCTGTATCTGATGGAGGCATACTCATAACAGCTCACAAACAAGGTCACATGCTCTGTGTTTCAGCCAGGCGTGCTGAGAAATGCATAGCCGAACATTTTAAGTACTACCAGATTTTCTATATAGTTCCAGTGTGGCAAAGACAATAGTGAAGAAGGGGAAGAAGAAATGAACAGTGATCGTTCTGTTAGATCACTGGTCTCCATCAAGTTATTTGTGTTTTAGGAAGAGGTGGAAAAAAGGTGCTAAAGTGGCAGTGAAATGCAAACTTGGAACTAAAGATCCAGCAACTTTGAGGTGAATGGAGCGGGGCAGGCCAGACAGTGAACAGTAGTTTTGCTGAAACAATGGAGAATTGTGCTCAGCTCTTAAGGAAGACTGTAGTGTGATCATGTGGTGTGGTTTTGTGGGCGTGCTGCTTGCAGGCATACAAAGCTGTCCTGAGAGGTTTGGAATAAAGTGGCTTTGAGGTTGCTGCATTTGTGAACTTCTTGAGTACCTATAGGGAGTGACATATTTGAATGGGTGAGATGATGCTTAGCATTTCGTCAATTTAAGTAAAAATAAATATGGAGAATCATCAGCATGTACATTACTTACATCGTTTACAGTGATGTGATGCTGAATAGTTTTGTGCAGTGAAAGACAGTGGAGGCTGGAACTAAAAGGAAGAGTTTTGCTTTCTCACTACTCCAGTGTAAAGTCATAGTATGAAGTCCTGAATCACATGTTGAACTAGTGGAATTTTTTTTTTCCCACTTCATGGATCTTTGTAAAATTAATTACCAGTAGCCATGAATTGCGATCTGACAAAACTCAACATGTTTCCATTTGCAGAATAAGTACACAAAAGCATTTATTGTCACAAAAATTCTCAAGTTTTTTTCATTTTGATTCTTGTGTGTCTTCTTCAAGAGCTTTATAAAGCAGAGTAAAATCTTCTGCAGGTGAATGTATTGCTGCTTATTTTCCTCTGAACTGCTCTGTTGCAGAACAGGAGGGGGATCAGGGTTAAATACTTGCAAGTTTAAAAGCCTTGAAGTTTACTATGTTCCAAATTTACATAGTCTGATCTGTACTCAGCTCTTTGACATTTTTTCTTTAATTCCTTTTTTTTTTTTTTTTTTTTTTAACTGAGAATTACTGAATGGGTAGGTCAGCCAAGTTTTCTGCTTATCTTCTCACCTTCTTTTTCCTCTTCTAATAGTTTCCAGTTGGTATCAGTCCAAAGACTGGGCAGGTCTCGGAAGCCATCTGGTTGTAAACTAGATGTAATTGGCTCAGTATTGTGAAAGCCTGAATTATAATAAATCCCAGCTAAACTGTAAAAAGATGTGAAGATGACAGAATATAAACGCAGTAGTAGGCCTACCTTTCAAAGTTAATCTCTTTTTCTCCCTTTGATTTTTATTAAGCAGAATGTCAAGGCCCTTCTTTCCTTGACTACCTTTAGATTTAAATTTAATTATAGTTGCTTGCAGTTGAAAAGAAATGGATTCTGTAATTGCTGCATTTGTCTCTACTGTACTGTTGTGCTCTCCCTAAGTTCCTTGGTTTTAGGTGTTTTACCTGCTTCAGAATACAGAAACTGTAGAATTGCAAGCTAATTTTGAATAGAAAGGTATATATTACCACATCTCATTAACTTTACTCTCTGGTTTGGTTAGCATGTCTTTAAAAAAGTTCAGCTGAGGTTTTCAATTTAAGGCAGCCACTGTCCATGAGCTTTTCTTCACCATCAAGCACTAGCTGTTCTCTTGTCCTCATTCCATGTGTACACATCCTGTTAAGGTGTGCCTGTAGTAGTTATCCTATGAAGTTTTATTCTTTTTGTTCTTAATATTTTTGGGGATTTTCCTTAATTTTAATAAAGACTTGTATTTTAGCAACTGAAGCTGTTACACTATGTTAGTGGTGAGTTCCTTATACTTTGGGTATATCAAATTTAATTTTTAGTGATTATTTAATAATATTTTTATAATCAAATTTTGGTATTGGTTCATATGCTTAAGAATGTTCCATTACGTCAAACAGCCATAAAAATGGGGAAGTGCTAAATATCTCAACAAAGAAGTGAGTTTTTATAAAAAATTTGCAGGCTGCATTCCAGAATACTCGAGTTCCCTTCTCTCCCAAACACCATTGTTAAAAGTTCTTTTACTTGGCCAAGATTCTGAAACCCTCTGAAACGAGCAATTGCAAGGGAGCAATTTTTAGGAGGTTTCTTAAATTGCGTTGCAGTAGTTTAACAGTAGTTGTGTTATGTAGAATAATTCTAGGCAAGCAATATCATTCTTTTGTTTTTTGATGTCAGTCTTTTAAACACAGTATGATAACAATTTCTTACCTACACATAGGCTCTGTTTGTAGCCTCTAAGCTGAAGATATTTGATCATCTGAAAGATAAAGGTCCAATGACGGCTGTGGATATTGCAAATGATGTTGGATCCTCTGTGTGTGGAACTGAAAGACTCCTTGATGCATGTGCTTCTCTTGGATTACTGGAGAAAACACCAGAAGGTGATTAATTTACTCTCCCTGCAACTGCATATGGTACTGAAAGACAGGCAGGACTAGAAGAGATGCTTTTAAGGTCACAGGTTCTGACTTGATGTTGTGGGTAACTTGGATTTGGGGCAGAGGGAGTGGATTGTTATTCCTTTGCTTTCATTATTAGTAGCTGGAATTATTTCATGTGGGGGAAGGCTTTATATAATGAATACATTCAAGTCTCCTTTATGGAAACTTTAGATTGCTTTTGCTCTCTGGACATAATACTGACCAAATTTCTAAGAAAAGGTTGCATTGACAGTCCCAGGGAGCAGTGTAATATCTCAGATGTGTCATCTCTACTTAAGTCACAACAACCCCATGCAGCACTACAGGCTTGGGGAAAAGTGGCTGGAAAGCTGCCCAGTGGAAAAGGACCTGGTGGTGTTCTAGAGCAGCTGAACATGAGCCAGTGTGTGCCCAGGTGGCCAGTGAGCATTCTGGCCTATATCAGCAGTAGCGTGGCCAGCAGGACCAGGGCAGTGACTGGGCCCCTGTGCTCAGCACTGGTGAGGCCACAGCTTGACTCCTGTGGTCAGTTTTGAGCCACTCATGACAAGAAAGACACTGAGGGGCTGCAGCATATCCAGAGAAGGGTAACAGAGCTGATGAAGGGTCTGGAGCGTAAGTGTGGTGAGGAGTGGCTGAGGGAGCTGGGGGTGATAAACCTGAAGCAAAGGAGGATCAGAAGAGATGTTATTGTTCTCCACAACTATGTGTAAGGACGTAGCCAGGTGGGAGATGGTCTCTTTTTACAAGTAACAATCAGCAGCATAAGAGGAAACAGCCTCAAGTATGCCAGGGGAGATTTAGATTGAATATTAGGAAAAATTTCATCCCTGAAAGGATGGCCAAGCATTGGAACAGGCTGCCCAGGGAAGTGGCTGAGTCACCCTCCCTGGAGGTATTTAAGAGGTGTGTACATGTGGTACTTGGGAACCTGGTAAAGTGGTGGACTTAACAGTGCTGGGTTAAAGGTTGTACTTGATAACCTTAGAAGGCTTTTCCATTGGAGTGATTCTGTGTTTCTATATAAAATGGCTGTCAAAGTCCATTTCCTGCTGCAGCAGTGCCATCAGTCTTCAGCAGAGGATCAGGCTTTTAATAGGGAGAGTTCTGCAATGTGGCCCTCTTTGTGGACAACAACTTAAACTTTAGTGCTCCTAACTGGAACAGTCCATGAATGTGTACATAAATGAGGGAGTCAGTTAATCCTAATACTGACTTTTTCAGTCCACACTAAAAAGTCCTAAGTTTCATTTAGGACTATGCATCATTTACATAGTAAGACTTGAAATGGTTAGGTGTGAAGAAAATAAAGGAGTCTTTTTAACTCTGTTAGAGCTTGAGACAAACAAAAAAGACCTAAAGACAAAATGGAGGAAGCTTGAATTCAGGGAAGCAGCCATTATCTACACAAAAGTACAGTCAAGAATGAGGACCTTATACTGTTCCTTAAATATTAGGTATCTAACTGAGGTACTCTGGTTTAAAACAAACAAAAAAAATGTGTCTATCTGTATTTTCCAGCATCTAAATTCTTTTTTGAAACTAAGTACTTGCTCCTTTAAGAATGACAAGACTTTCAGAATTACTTTTAATGCAAAATTTTTAGTAATAGATCATAAGATGAGGATTTACTAGTTATTTATGCAGGGAAACATGCGTTCAGATTTTAAACAACAGTTTAAAAAAGTACTGAAACAAAGCTGGTTAGAACTGTGTTCTTCCTATAAGGTTACAGTAATACAGACTCAGCAAATACCTACCTGACCTCAGATGGTAAATACTCACTTCATGGCTACATTATCCATTCTAATGATCACCTTTGGCCTCTCTTCACAAACTTGGAGTCTGCTGTCAAAGAAGGGAGCAGGCAGAATCATCGAGCCTTTGGAAAGAAAGCAGATGATCTGTTTAAGGTAATATAAACTCTTATTAGTATCAACACCAGTTGTGAGGAGCCCAGAACTGATCTAGGGGCAAATGGGGACAGAGCTGTCTGAAGAAAGTTTGTCAGTCTCAGAAATGGTAGAAACACAATGCAATTCACCAGTCCCAGGCTTCTGTACCCTTCAACTTTAGTCTGTGAAGTAGTGGAGCAATCACAGAATATATTGGGAAATTTGAGTGCTGACAAAAATTCTCCAGATGAAGTGTTGTTCGTCCCACTGACACACTCTCAGAACAACCTCTGGGCCTGTTTACATTTGTGTCCTTTTTATAACACCAGGAGTACCTTACCACACACATACTCCTTCCATATTGGATGCCAGTCAGTTGATAGTGATGTGCATCCAGTTTAGACTGTGCTGTGTAGTCAAAGCTGGTTTGTGTTGATGCAGTGGAGAAGGGATCTAATCTTTATGAAGTTTTGTAGTTTTGTATAAGCTTCAAGCTGATAAAATTGTAATCCATCTGCCATCTGTTTCAATCTGTGGTATCCTTTCCCAATGCTAGGCCAGGTGGATGTGATCAGACTGGAGAATCACTTAGGAGTGTAACTAGCCTTAACTTGTCAGTTACCCATCTGGTGAAGCAGGTTGAGGGGCATAAATATTTGTGCCTGTGTAAGCAGGAGAATGTCTTTGACGGCACTGCTGGCTTAAATTGCACTTCAGACTACATCCTGAGGTCCTTAATTTGTATTAAACTTCAAGATGGTGATGAAGGCAGTCTCCTGAAGGAGATGTCTACATCCCTCATGTATAGTCAATGGAACTAAATAAGGACTTCTGGAGACTTAAAAGCTCTGCTAGCTTCATGTTAGTACTTAAATAACTGGAGGACAAAAACTTCATTGGAAATCATTCAAAGGGTCTTTAAAGGGAGTCAAGATACTTTGCTTTAGGATAGCTGTTGCACTAGATGTCTAAATTTATATACAAATTAAGTGGTTTAATTAACCACTGGAGCTCATCCTTTGTTAAACATCTGGTTTATCAACTTTGCTTGGGTGATGCTTGTATCCAGTTTGGACCTGGGCTCCATATATGTACAGGATGTTGTGTCTGAGCAGAATCTATAGGCTGCCTATGGCACTATGCACACCACAGCCTGGAGATACCTCCACTTCATGATAGCTGCAAAGCCAGCCATAACTGGTGCAATCTGTATAAAAGTGAAAGGTAAAGGGATTTGTGTGTATGTGTCCTTGAAAAGGTAAAGGCATGAGGTTCTGCTACTAAACGCTTGCTTGTTCCCTAATCAAAAAAAAAAACAGAACAATCTTTAACGTTTCTGATTTAGGGTATGGTCCAATTATCTAGTTATTTTTCCATCATGGGAGAATAAATGTTTGAGTGAAATGAAAGCAATTTGTGAGGATATCAAGAAGGAGCACTAGAATTTTTCTTTCATTCTCCTAAATCTGTCATTTCAAGATGTCTGTGTGATCAGAATTCTTGAGGGGATGCAAAAATCTTCTTATCACTGCAGCAAAGGATTTGGATGAGCAAATAGTCAGTGGCACTTCTAATTGATCATTTCATTTTGAGAATTCTGATGTTCGCCATGTTTACCTACTGCCTTGGTTGTACATAGTTTTAATTAACTATGAAAATAAACTTTAATTAAACTGCTTTTCCCCCTTTTTAGGATTATTATCACAGCCAGGAGGTAAAGCAACGTTTTATGGCTGCCATGCACAGCATTGCTCACCTGACAGCAAGAGACGTGGCTACAGCGTTTGATCTTTCACGGTTTAAATCTGCCTGTGATTTAGGAGGTATTGCTTGTAATTGAACGTGTATACAAATTAAAGGGAAAAGCTTGATTTCAGTTACATTCTGCATTTTATTACTTACAAGACATGTATATTTTTTACTAGAACTGCGGTAATATTATCTACTGTTATTTTTCTGGTTTTGCAATATCAGAATAAAAGAACAGTGCAGCTAATTGAAAGCAGAGTTACTTAAATGGTATATGAATAGTTTAAGATAAGTGAATGTTTGTCTCAATCAGTTACACAGTTTAAGGCAGAAAGGAAGATAGTGGCTCAGGTTATACAGCATTGGGCTGGGACTACCATTTTCAGCAGTGTTGTTGCTCTCCTTAGGCATATCCAAGATTTTCAAAAGTAATGAAAGTAGAGAACCACCACTAGTGGGGTGTCAAACCTGAAATACTTCACTGCTGAAAAAAAAAGTTTTGATTATTTTCTAATGGGTTTGTTTTGTGTATTGTTGTAGTTATTAATATCTAATATGTCCACCAAAACCATCATTGGTTGAAGACCAATGATACACCTGAAAAAACTCTGCTTTTTAGCATTCCTTTTTTTAAAGGAAACCCTGTGCTTGGAGCTGCACAGAAGAAGTGTTATTACATAGGGAAAGATCCACTGAGGGAAGAATACTTTATTTAGTGCCTGAGGAGATGGACAGCATCTCAGATGAATTAACCCAATACTGGTACAACCGTTGCCACTTGTGCAGAGACTCCAAAACTTCACAGTCCTTACCACGCTGGAATGTTTGTCAAATTTCATGTATCAGTGATTTGTAAATGCTAAACAGTTAGAGGCGTTCTTCTTCAGAAAATAGAAGTCTTTGTTTTTTCATTTACATTTTGATACTCCCCAAAAAAACCCTGAGGTACTGATGTCAAAGGTCACATTTGCAATTCTGTGTCAGTAAGGAGTCATGCCTGCATTCCACAAGCTTTAAAACCTTGCTCTATCAACCAGGAAGTCTTGTTGCCCATGTTAGTTGTTGAGCTGTCTACTTCTGGTTCTGATTGGATGTCTCTATTTCAGTGCTATATACAGCCTTGTCATTAAAAATGTCTTCAAATTCTGGGAGAAAATACTTGATTTGACTTCTTCAAACTTTTAACAGGTTGCACTGGAGCTCTGGCTCATGAATTAGTACAAGTATACCCAAATCTCAAGGTCACAGTATTTGACCTTCCAGAAGTCATTGCAAACACCTCTTACTTTCAGCCTTCAGGACAGCACACAGCTCCAGTGACATTTGTGTCAGGTAAATGTAGCGCATGATCGTTCTTCTGGTTTTTCTTACCCTTGAGCACAGAACAGGCTCTTTTGCTGCTGCTCCAAACCTAAACATATCTTAGTACAAGGCAGTGTTAGGTTCACCCATTCTAAATGGGGACATTGTATTTTTCAAGACTGTGGGGATAAAAAATGGTTGGAGAATGTGGCTAAATAGGTATGAATTAGTAATTTTTTAAATACCACTGGAAGCAGAGGCTACATGTGCTTGTCTGAGGTTTTTCATATCTAGACAAGATCAACATGGTGACTACAAAGAACTTTGTCTCCTTCCTTGCTTTATGTTTGCTCTCCCTTTTTTGTTAGAGAATTCTTGCCTGTGATCTACTCTTTAACTACACTTATCTGCAAATCAGGGCATACCTGTACCTGTTCATTCTTGTTACTTCTGTACTCTGCTGAAGCATCTTTTTTTTTTTTGTAGTATATACTCTGTGGTTTCTGTAGGAATGTACTATGTTTTCCAACAGGTGACTTCTTCCAGGATAATCTTCCAGAAGCAGATCTTTATATCCTTTCACGTGTTCTTCATGACTGGCCTGATGAAAAAATACATGTGCTGTTGAGCAAGATATCAGCTGTTTGCAGACCAGGTATGTTTTTTTCATCTTGTGAATGTAAAGGTGCATGTTAATGTACCTTTAATGACCACTGACTAATGCTTTTCTAGTATGAATTTGATTTCTTTTTTGTTCAATCATAGTAGCCTTTGCTTGAATGTGTAGGCTTGCATTATGATAATACCTATTAAGAAAAAGAAGGAAACAAAGTTGCAAATAAAACTATGTATAATAAACTTTTACTATAGTTGCAGGCTTCACATACAACTGTATCATATCTCCAGTCTCTGTCATGCCCAGTCTTTCTTACTAAGCCCTTTATCATCAAGTAAGCATGTGCTTATTTCTATACATAAAATTAGCCTAACTAAATTTCCTTTGGGTTAATCAAGAAGCAGCAGTTTGTTTTGCTGTTGTTTTGCTATCTTAGTAATGTCCAGAACATGGTAAGCTGGCTGAAGCTCAGTGCTACTTTATGCACACATACCATGAGAAATATGCAGCCTCTTTGACTTTTTACTACATTTGAATCATAGAATCATCAGAGAATCATCAAGTTGAACTCCTTGCATCTTTAAGGCTTAACTAAAACTGGTTCTTATGACTAAGAATGTCATCCAGATGGTCCTTGAACTCCAGCAGGTTTGGTGCTGTGACCACTTCCCTGGGAAGCCTGTTCCAGTGCCTACCACCCTCTGGGTGAAAAACCTTTTCCAAATGTCCAGTCTGAACTTTCCCTGATGCTTCATTCCATTTCCTTGTGTCCTGTCACTGGTGCACCAGAGAGAGGAGATCAGCACTTCCCCCTCTACTGCTCCCTTTGAGGAAGCTGTACATGGTGATGAAGTCACACCTCAGCCTTCTGTTCTCCAGTCTGAACAGATCAGGGGACCTCAGCTGCACCTCATGAATCTTGCCCTCACGGCCCTTCACCATCTTGGTCACATATACTGAGACACCCAAAATTACACACAGAATCAAAGAATATGCTGGGTTGAAAGGGACCCTCAAGTCCAACCTCTAGCCCCAGAGATGCCCCAAGGGTCACACCGTGTGCCTGAGAACATTGTCCCAACACCCCTTGAACTCAGTCTTGATGCTGTGATCACTTCCCTGGGGAACCTGTTCCAGTGCCAGCCATCCTCTGGGTGAAAAGCCTTTTCCTGACACCCAAACTAAACCTCCCCTGACCCAGCTTCATGCTGTTTCCTTGAGTTGTGTCACTGGTCACATGAGTGAAGAGATCAGTATTTGCCCTCCCATTACCCCTTGTGAGGATGTTGAGGACCACAGTGAGGTCTTCCATCAGTCTCCTCCAGGCTGAACAAACCAAGTGACCTCAGCTGCTCCTTATAAGGCTTCCCCTTGAGACCCTTCACCATCTTTGTGGCCCTCCTTTGGATGGTCTCAATAGCATAATACATATATATATATATATTTTATATTGTGGTGCCCAAAACTGCACATAGTACTCAAGGCAAGGCTGTAGCAGCACGGAGTAGAGTGAGACAATCACCTGTTTAGTGATCACCTGACTAAATCACAGGATTTAGTGATCCTGTGCTTGATGCACCCCAGAACACGGTTGTCCCTTTGGACTGCCAAGGCACACTGCTGACTCATCATATTTAGGCAGTATTAAAGATCAAAGAAGACAAAAAGCAGAAAAGCCTGACCACTAAGATCATCTGATTGCTTAATGCAACTGTAGATCTGAAGTTTGTTTCAGAGGAGAGGATGCAAAATAAGACCTAGGCCATAAACTATAATCCTGTTTATAAGTTAAGAAAGAAAATTTTGGGTGACTGTCTTAATCTTATGCGAAGTTTGGGGTATGACAGATGCTTACAGGAGTTGTTCGGTTCAAATGAAAGCAAGGCTGAGTTTAGGAGCATAGGCAGGAAGTGACTTCAACTTCTGGAGACAGTGCTCTAAACTCTCCCTTCTTTTTAACAATTAAATGGTTGCTTCCAGGAAGAGATCACTGAAAGTAAACTTCTTTTGCTGATTTCCACTGAAGACGATTAAAAAAATCAATCTGAGGGGACCTCTGTAATTGTCTCTGAAAAAACACTTTAAAGTTGAAGCTAAAAGTACTTACACAGAACCACTTTTGGTTGTTTTGGAAATGCAGGAAGTGCCTTGCTAGTGGCAGAAACTGTGCTTGATGAACAGAAGACGCACCCTTCTGTAGCTGTGCTACAATCCCTCAGTATGACTGAAGGCAAGCAGAGAAGCAGCTCGGAATATAAACAGCTACTGGAGAAATATGGATTCACAGATGTACAAATTAAGATCACAGGAAACTTACTAGATGTCGTTCTCTGCTTCAAGAAGAATCTGTCACTGTAGTGTGCCCAGAAGCAATCTGGGATGCTGAATTTTCACCCCCTTGTGCAATATAGCCATCATCAGCCAGCACATACTGGCAGTAGAGAATCATTTTGGCCCTTTATCTGAAGTGTAGTTGTTACAGGCCTTGGATACAAGTTGGAGTGCAGCTTCTGCCGGAGTGAATTCTGTGCATTTTATAAAGCATCTGGGGCAGACTGAAACTCCTGTGTGTGAAATACCTTAAAGTCCAGTTCTTTTGCAGACTGTATTAAGCTTAGACTTGGCATAGCTGGGTGTAGCATGTAAGGTTCAAACTGCAAGCTTTTATTGAGCTACATTAATACCTTAGTTTTCTTGGACCGTAAAATTAAAGAGAATTCTCCCTCTGCAGTGTATTCAGTGGTTACTAATTTTTTTCAGAAATTAAAAATTAATATTGTACCATCTGCCTGAATTTGGGGATGATAGTTCTCTTTTTCACTGCTGTGTGGGACTTTTCTCAAAAACATCTCACATATAGTCTTTTTATACACGTTTTCTACAAGCAAAAGGGAAAACAGAGCAAACCTCAAACAGGTTCCTACAACAGCTATAGCATCACAGAGGAACTTCAGCAGCCTCTGACCTCCAGCCACAGTATGTACCTGCACAGGCTGCAGCTAAGAGCTGTTTATATTGCTTACTGTCACTTCTGGGGTTTTCTGAACATGGTTGAATGGCCATATATGCTTTCTGTCTCATTAATTGAGATGAGTTTTAGGATTTATGTATAAAACCTTTTATGAAAATTTTGAAAAAATTAAAGTTTCTTCATGCTTCAGTCTTTAATTGGAGAAGTGCTTGCTGTATCCAATCTCTTAAAGTAATTTGTCATTAATGTCACCTCCTAATGTTTGTTTCTTTCCTGATACTTCATTGATATTTTTTTTTTTCTTTTTAAAGCATAATGGAAGCCTCTCTGGAAATTAAAGTTACACTTTCAAACTAGCTTTCTTCTCTGTCAGTTGTGAGATTCTTGCCTGTCACTTTTACAGCAGTAGTCCAAATAAACTTTTGCAAGAGGCTGTGCCAATACTGACTCACCAACCTCAGCAAATTAGAGAGGGTTAATGAGGAAGGTTAAGAGTTGCATCTGCCTGGATGTTAGTTAATCAGGAGTTACTTTGCTCCTTGACCAGTAGGTAAAGAAAAAGTGCCACAGTGGCTCAACTCATTAGGAGAAACAGGCTTCCTATGGAGCTTTTAAGGTGTACAGAATCACTTTACCACACTGGGGTTTTTAATTCTTAGCAGAAGGTTTCTGTGAAGGGAATTTTGACTGATCTCATCTGTACAGACATTTAAAATAGATAAGGCTGAATATTCAAATTAACAAATTTAAAATGTTTCTTTTCCACATGGACATGAAGCTTGCTCTTAGCTTAACAGGTTTGTATGTTGAGAGAGACTCATTCTGGCAATCAGATGTGTCTCATAGCTATTCTGAAGTTCATAATGTTGTTCCTTAAGCTGCTCTAAGTTGTTTGAGTCAGAAACAATCAAATCCTAACGTTGGCACACCTGTAACTGTCACAGACTTTAAAACTGTGCCCCATGTCTCTGAGTGTAAAATTTGAATACAATGTGTTTGGCTACCACCCAGCCTTCATCTACTCTGTGATTAAGGCACAACACTAAGCATTAGTCCCTTAGGCATGGTGTCTGTGGTCATGAACCACAGCTTTGCACTCTCAGGATAATTACATGTTGGGAGCAGGTGGTCCAGGGAGGTTGTGGAATCTCTGTCCTTGGAGGCTTCCATGTGTGAAGCCAGTCCTGAAGAAGCTGATTCGAGAGCTGCCCTGCTCTGAGTGTGAGGCTGGATTAGAGATCTCCTGTGCTCTGTTTCAGGCTCAGCTGTTCTACAATTGTGTGATGCAGCCCAGTCACCTGAGGAATTATAAGCTCATCTTACTAATATGCAAATTGAGTTTTTCAGTTGCTCTGAATATCTTTTGCTGACTGGTAGAAGGAGTGGATTTAATAGTCTAACACTGGAAAGATTTTCTAAGCAATATGCATAACTGAGGAAAATTTTCCTGACATGAAGAAAGATGTGGGTTAAGTTTTAAAACTTTTTGATGATTATGTCTGAGCTGTACAAGGGAATGAGCTAAATGACTCTCAGGAGATTGTCTTAAAGGTCAGAAAGGTATGAATGTTATGCTGCATTTAATAATAAAATCACTCTGAACTGCTGCTGTTTTGATTTGAGTTGGTGTAGGGCCAAAAGGCAAGTATGTATAGCAATGCTTTTGTCAGTAGCCCTCTCTTGGCTTCCCTTTCCCCTCACAGGTCTGAATATGAAGACGACTGTAAATCAGATAATTTCAGTTCTGCTTTCATCCTTAGGTCAATCCCACCACAAAGAATTCTGGTCCTACAGAAATAACGTACAAAATGTATTGAACAGAAACATTGACTTCTCCTCTGCTTCTGTAATGCTTGCCATCCACTCTTCTCTCTGCTTGGCATCACTTCAATATGAATGTGAAGCAGCAGTATATCCCAAAGAGATGCAACTCTATTCCTGTCTTACTTACTTTTCTATAGTCCTCATGCCAAGTCTACAGAAGTCATCCCCTTTTCCCCTGAAAACACAGACGTGATTTGACTTGTGAGTGTTTGATCATTCCATACTGTGAAAGGGAATTTCCTGGGGTTTGTGAGAGGAGTGGATTATTCATTGAATAGTGGATTAGTCATTTAATAACAGAGCAAATCCATAAATTATAAAGGAAATCACCCAGGTCTTGTAGTTTGCACCCCTCTATATGGCAGCAGAATTTTTCTTGCCTGATACTGGATTAGAACTGTTGCATGCGTTTGTTTTTAAATTAGGCTGTGCAGTTTTGCTGGCTGAAATGGTGTTGGATGATGAAAAGAAGAACAGGAGCACAGCTCTGCTGCAGTCTTTGAACATGCTTGTGCAGACAGAGGGAAAGGAGAGAAGTGGCTCTGAATATCAAGCCTTGCTGGAACAACATGGATTCACAAATGTCAAAATCAGAATAACAGGAAATTTGTTAGATGTCATTCTCTGTATTAAGACCTAGAAAAAATGTATTAAGTAGTAGTCTGGATGTCTTATATTTGTGTTTGATCTTTTGTAATTATCCAAATGGATTCTCAACTTCCCATCAATACCATAAACAAGAAATGTAACAAGAAATGCCAGCTTTGTGGTATTACTTTTAAAAAGGGGGAAAGATTCATTACATTTATTTTAGACTTCAGTAGAATGATGCCAGCAGGTTCTGTAGCTGCACAGCACATGTAGGACACAAATGGTGTCATCAGGCCAATGGCAGTATTCACACTGCTGAGAAAGCACTGTTTCTTCATACTTGGTGCAATTAGAATAGTAGAGTTTTTAGACCATCACACATTGCTTTGCCCCTGTTCCAGGAGGTTAATGTTGGTATCCTTTTAATGCTCCATCATCATTCATTTTAACATCATTTTATGTTACACCCTCTACTGTAAATAAACACTCCCTAATCAGGTGTGGAAACTGGTACTGCAGTGGTGTAAGACTGGAAACAAGAACTGGAGCAGCAGCTTCCTGAGAGAGGCAAGACAGACTACTCTGCTTTGAGAGAGGCTTCCAAAAAAAGGCAGTTATATAAAAGCACAAGTTTACTCTGTGATTGTAATTTGAGATTAAATGCGAGGGTACCAAGTTTGTTTCAAGAACATCATCCTGCACCTTTTTAGCCCTACTTAGTTTGTGAGCTCTTATAAAAGTGAATAGCAGAATGTGAGATAAGGAGGAAAAAAGGTGAAGAAAACGAAGAAAAAGCATGGTGATGGAGAAAAAAGGATTTCCCCCAGTCATGTGCAGGTGAGCTCCCAAGGTGAACAGAACATGACAACTACAGACTGAACAAGTTCCCTATTACAAGTTATGTGCCTTTTACCTTCATTTTTCACACTGATGATACTCCAGAGTCTTAGAATATGAAGTTCTTTTTAAATCAATAGAAAATCTTATGATGAACAAAATCTCAGTCTTTCAGACAAGGTATTGTGCTAAGAGAGTATGAACCTTCAGTTATGAGCTTTTTTAAAAAGAAAAAAATACCACACTGTGTCCCTCCCTGAATGAATGTACCAAAGCATTTCATAAATTATGTTCAAAATATGGTCTTGTAACACCCTATGGGCATAACCCTCTGTGAGCACAGGAGTCTCTTCAGTCTATCTCTATTTTGCTTTAGAAGAGCACACAGTTCACTTCCAATCTTCTGCCATGCAAAAAAAAGTAAAGTGAAATATCCTGTACTAGAGCAGAGACAAAGGCTATGCCTGGCACCTTTTCTTCTCACAACATGCCCTCTTGAGAGACATGCTCTCATTTTGAAATCCTGCAAGGTACATACATGGGTAAGCAGTGGTTTCTGGCACCTCAGCTACTGCAGCTTTGTGGTTCACCAGTCATCTGTTTGAAAAAAGGTTTGGCCTTATTTACTTTGGTTGGAAACACCCACTAAAAGTGAAAGCAGGTGATGTGAACTAATGCCCTCCAGCTAGAACAATTTCAACACTTTTAGAAAGAATAGGTATAATTTCAGACAGAAGTTTGACAGGTTCAAAATATCAATTTCAGCATATAGTAAGCTTAGCAAAGTTACTGATGGAAACCAGGCCTGTCTTGGTAGGGCCTGAGTCCCTGCCATGAGTGCTTGCTCTGACAGCCCGCAGAGGAGGTTTTCACAGCATCTAACTTGGAGTGCCCATACAAGAAGTTGGAACCACCCTGTCCTATTGTCCCACTCTTGTCCCACAGGAAACTGTAGCTAAGTCCTTTAGTATTCCATTGTCTTGGATCAGTTCAATGACATACAGAAAAGCCCTTGATGTGACCCTTGGTACTGGCAGTGCTAAGGAGGAGGTGGGAACAGAACTTGGGAACAAGGATATGTTATGGATCAGCATTACCCAGAGGATGGTGAGCATGGAGCAAAACTGACTGTTGCCTGCACAGTGCCTGAAATCTGCTCCCATCCACCTGACAGCTGCTGCCCCGCAGGGACCCCATGCAGAAAGCTGCATCTCCCTCCTAGACAAGATTCCAGCAGTTGCCACAGAAGGAGCCTCCTTGTTCACTTGCTTGTGCTGCTCAATGACTACTGCCTGGGCCCACAGACCCACACCCCAAAGCCAGTGCTCCACCAGCTCACACTCAGCTTCACAGAATCAGTTACATAGGAAAAAAATCTTAGATCGTGAAGTACAACCTCTGACCCTAAACCATGCCAGCAGATCATCCCCTCTTTCCTTACATACACCAAGGGACTTTGACTATTCCACTTCCCTGGACAATCCATTTCAATGTCTTACCACCCGTTCTGTGAAAAAATTCCTCCTAACATTCAACCTAACCCTCTCCTGGCACAGCTTAAGACTGTGTCCTCTTGTTGTTGCTGGTTGCCTGGGAGAAGAGGCCAACTCTCACCTGGCTGCACCTCCTTTCAGGTGGTTATAGAGAGATAAAATCATCCCTGAGCCTCTTTGTCTCCAGGCTAACCAGCCCCAGCTCCCTGAGTCGCTCCTCACAGGACTTGTGCTCCAAGCCCTTCACCAGCTTCATTCCCCTTATCTGGATCCACTCCAACACCCGAAGTCTTTCCTGGATTAAAGGGCCCAGAACTGGGCACAGTGCTGGAGGAGTGGCCTCACTAGTGCTGAGTGCAGCGGCAGGATTACTGCCCTGGTCCTCTGAGCCAGGACGCCAGTGACTTTCCTGGGCACACGCTGGCTCATTTTCCGATGCTGTCACCAGCACCCCCTGTCCTTTTCACGCGGGGCAGTTTTCCAGCCAGTCCGCCACCAGTCTGTAGCGCTGCACGGGGTTGTTGTCACCCAAGTGCATTCGATATTTGCTCCTGTTGAACCTCATACAAGTAGCGCCCATCGATCCAGCCCGTCCAGATCCCTCTGCAGAGCCTGCGTGCCGGGCGCTGAGGGGACCCGCTGGGCTCTGCAGGCTGCTGCGGGCGCTACTGGCAGCGGCAGAAAGCGATCGCGGGGAGCGCTTGGGAAGGCGACCGCAGTGGGGGCGATTGTGCGAGCAGCGGGCCGACCCGCAGGCCGCCCGGCGGGGGCCGGGCCGGGGCGGTGGCG